>JAZGTI010011962.1:0-16162 GCA_036877585.1 Botia kubotai | reverse complement strand
AAAACGATGCTGTTTACCGTATGCATTGATCAGACAGAAGGAATGTACTGGGAGAAACAGGGAGATCACTTTAACATCCAAATGTAAACATTCCTGATTAAAATGCATGTCATCATAACTATTCTGGCATATTAATTTTCATGATTAAATATTAATCATTTGGTCTTTTTAGGAGAAACATGATTAAGGGGATACTTAAATAAAATATAACAGAATCCTTCAGCTATAAAAAAAGCAGTTAAACTGTGAGCAGTATTTTGTTCTGGTAAAAATATTATTATATTAAGGTTTTTTATGAGTCATACTATTGTTCCCAAACGCATTGTACTCTATGGGGCAAAACATTAAGCTTCAGTAGTACAGTGAAAATCAATGCGATAATTGTATGACACAATAACAGGAAATTCTGAAGATCATTTAGATAAGACGCCTACAGCGATTTTCATCTGGAGATCAAAGCAGCACATGACGGTTGTGTTTAAAATTAAAATAAACCACAGAGTCACACAAAAGTAATGGAACATCTTTCTGCCTTAATTTGATCAGCAATATTGAAACAAGTGAACACATGGTGCAGTGACCTCATGCTCTTTAACTCTCTATTAACACCACAGAGAGCTTTTGTTTGACATACTGACACACAAGGTCTTAAAAGGAAACCAGCTTGAAAAGTTCAACAGACAACTATTTTGTCTTCTGTCCTCCCTTCCTTCCCCTATTCTTGTCTTCCACTCTTTTAATTCATCACCCCATTTTTCTTCTCTGAAACACACTTTATGTTAAACTGGCAAATTAAATAATTCCTCAGAGGACGTGCCTCCTCATTTCCTATCGTTAATCTCGGTGAATTAGAAAACAGAGCAATGGAGCATTGTAATGGCTTTAAATTCAGGCCTCCTCACAGTGGCGCTCTGTTGTTGCCAGTCAGCTAAGCCATGTTTATGTTCTCGGAGAGAAAAACACGCTTCACGCTCCTTTGACTGTAATTGAAATCTATTTTTTAGCTTCAACATTGAATTTATTGGAGCAATTTGACAAAGTGTGGCACAGTTACTCAGGTTCTCCACCTGCAGAACTCTGACTAAAGGAAATGACATGAATGAATCCACAGAAGGTCAGAAGCCCAAATCTGTGCTCTAGTTTTTAAAATGCTTCAGAATTACTCTGGTGATGAGGCGCAGCCTGTTTCAGTCGTTTCAGCCGTGCTTAAACTGACAGACTTTGCTCAGGTCATCACGCTAACTGATGATATTTTAGCACTGATTCACTGGAACACAGCAGTGTACAGTCCTCAAGAGCTGAACATATCTTCAATTTGTGAGGAGGGTTCAAATGTGGTCTGTGCTACGAGGGTTTGGCCGTCGCCCTCTTCAGGACGATGGCAGAACTAAACCATTATGCTCAGTATAAATCCATATAAGTCCTTTCCTCCATTGACGGCCGATCAAAATTAGCGCTGAATTTTTCCTGTGGCTACATGGTAATTAGTTTTACTAGTAATTAGTAAAAAATAACAGAACAAAGATGGCGGCATGTAGGTTGGGTGCTACTGGGGCCTGTGTAGCTGTCTAGCAGCCATTGAGATGAATGGGACGGTTACAGGATAGCTCTCTCCAGGTATATCAGACTTCCTTGAGTCTGTGCACCACTAATGCATCTGCAGTGCATGAAATGCAATCAGACACAGTATTCAGAGGCAATAAAGTGGCAGGAAAAGGTTGCACAGAGCCCATTAGAATTGAACGCTCTGTTAACACACTTAAAGTAGACTTGCATTTACTTCAGCGTTACCCTGCAAACCTGATTGTAGGGCAGCCGGTGTATGTGCTCAATCGCAAAAGTGCTTTTGAAACATGTAACAACACGTGTGTGAGACTGTGAGACACAAACACACACAGTTTAAGTACATGAAAGCATTCTGGGAGCAAGTAAACATTATAACGAGAGAGTGAGAGAGCGAGACGAGGAGAGAACGTTATCATCATCTGCATTGTTATATCGTGTTTATTTAGAGTAATGGCTTCATTCCAGCATGGCAGGGAAACAATAATGTTTATTTTATGCTACTGAAGATAAAACTGAGCAGTTTGAGAAATGAGCCGATGGCGTCTGAGAAACGTGCTTAGATATCAACACGAGTCACTTTGAATCTCATTAAAGTGTCTCACTCACACTCCTGTCACTCACCGCGTCACCTTTTGAACTCTGTAGCTAAAATAAATGACTGTGCACATGCTCTAATTTAGGAAAGTATTTCTATTAAAAGAAATGTTACACTTTTTTAAAAATGTTCCAGTCAAACTCAGGCGCATGAACTTTATTAATTATAACTTGACACAACAGCAAGAACATTACCAGGATGCCTAACAGGAAGGAATTAAAAAACTAAAGTTAGTTAAAATAATATTAAAATAACATTTATCATACATCAAAGTGTTAATTAATGGTTTAATTTTGATATTTTTAACCATCTTTAGCAATGATGAAGCTATCATATCACATCAACTATATTATCAAAACAAACAGTACCAACAAATCCTCTTCATAAAATACAGTGCTATATTTACTGATGTTTGCTGTTATGATTTCCTTTGCTTGTTTTCATCCGCTGATTGAAATCCGACTAAACAGTCTCTTTAATGCAATTGAAACACAATAAGTCAAAATTCCCACATAAATGATACTAAAATCCGTTCAGCAAATGTTTGTGAAGGCTGGCGTGTGAAACTCAGTAAATAATCATCTGTTGCTAATCGTACATGTGAACAATAAATGCTAGCGTTGCATTACCATTCATCCTCTGAAAGACGGTCAGAGGAGACGCTCTTATTGTCAGTCAACAGCTCAGCTCATGCTAGCGCTGCCATTTTGTTTCCTCATGCACCATTCTTACAACAGTTAGGCATTAAAACGCCTTTATGGTCAAAAAGATATCAACTCGGAATATTTCCACATCTGACTTTCAATGGAACGTCGAGCAACACACACACACACACAAACACACACACTGACAGACTGGTATGCGCACACACACACACACACACACACACACATACTGACAGACTGGTATGCACGCACACACACACAGACTGGTATGCACACAGACACACACACCTATTTCTGTATATAATTACTAGGCATTCAACTGTTCAAATTCATAAGCTGCTGGGTAATAGGGTTGGTTTTTGCAATTTTCAACACACAGTCTCTGAGGATTTTACATCACAGCACAGCAGTTTTAGACTGAAAAGACAAAACTGTTCTCCAACAAAACAGAAACACAATAGTCTCTTTGCTGCTTCACTTCCAGGCCGGCTAGACCTGATACAGCAAACCAAAACAAAGAACTCGGCATCTCTGAGTAATTTAACAGCCTGGAATGAGAGGAGAATTTCTGTGAGTCTGTTCATCCTTCAGAACAAATGTACTGCTGGATAAGAGGCGTGAGGTGGTGTCCATGAAAACCGTCAATACAAACAGCACGAGGTAATATTGACCTGCCTCATTTATCACGGCAAAACATTCATATTGACCTTTTCATTCAGGCCTTCTTCCAAGAAACATGCAGAAGAAAGCACTTTTATTAACAACTAGAGTCAGATGTATTTTCAGAGGTGGGGAAAAACCATGCAGACAAATACACTGAAGTAAATGAGGGGAAGCTGAATTCTGGTTGAAAATGCAGTCCAAGCACGAAGCAGAAAGCTGTGGGTGTCACCTGGATGGCACTGAATGCTTTAAGCTTTCCGGTGCTTTGCCATGTAAGCTGTTGCTAGTCCTTCTCATTGTGAAATAGTTACACTTAGTGCCTTTGTAGCCAAAATTCCTTTTTAATGCAACACAGATTAAACTGCAATGAATCACATGTTTTTGCATCAGAACCTGTGTCCCGTGTTGACTGCCAATCAAACAGACCGCCTGCTATTCCAGGCCAGTTCTTTATCTCAGTTATGCCTCAGATATCACAGCTGTTATCACATTTCCTTATTCAATGAGTGTCTTAAATGCCTGTAGGAGTCACTGTCTGAGGACGATTTAAAGACCACAATGAACACAATTAAGCGAACCATCCACACAACAACTCCACTGAACTTCTGCCTCGACCTCTTTGCCGACTGCTAATGTTGAGGTGAATGATTCAGAAAACTGATCCTTTAATTCAAATCACAGTGGCGGACAGGAAATGGCACTTAAGGACTGTAAACAGCCTCTGCGGTCCCCATGGAACACACATCCTCACAGAGAGCAGCTCTCCCGCACTGCAGAAACCTGCACAAATAAATCTAAGCTGATACTAATGCATTATCCATCAGCTATCAGATAAAACCTTCAATTATGATGGATGTGTCAGTGCAGTTCAGGTCTACATTATTGATTTGTTCCCCTGGGGTTAAAACGCACTATTCCTGAAGAAGCCAAAGATGGAGATGTGTCCATCTGACCGTCAGGTGTTTATATCCAGAGATAGCAGGAACGCTGCTCACAACGACAGACCGATCTGAAAAGCACAAGATCTCAAAACGGTGAGTTCACAAAACAATTGCGTCATTCCACAACATATTTTAGCTCTCAAATCTATATTTAATTCCAAAACCATCCCTAAAGTTCAGCGTATCCAGGCACTCCATCATAGTATGTACAAACATGCTTGTTTACTTCATATTCCGTAATACATTCTGGAAGAGCTGTAAATAAATGATGTATAAATGGAAGGTGAATAGGGAATATTTTGTCTTGTTTGATTTTGCTGTCAGCATCACTCAACGCATTTGTCTGTTCTTTCTGCAGAATTCATTGCAGAATCACGGTTCCATGTGTGTTTGTCTGTAACTGCAGCTATATATTGTCAAATATCTTTGCTGAGTCTTTGCCAAGCTAGTTTCCCTTTTATAGCTCACAAATATTACTGTTTAAATAACAAACCTCTTATTCTTCAGGTTGGCGTTTGGAAAAGAAAGGAATAAAAGAGGCTAAATTCCTTTGGGACAGCAGCTCTAATTAATTTTCAAGCTGCTTTCACAAAGTCCATTTTAAAGCTGTGTGTTTTCCAGCACTATTAACTACAATGAATCATAAACTCAGCAACCTCAATGCCCGCGTTTATGATGAAAGATGCCTGTTTTATAGAGCAGCATGGTTCCTATACAACACAATCTAGCATGATAAATGCATTATAGCAACACAAGTTACAGTTTATTGTGGGCTTGTATGAAATTAGGTGTAAACCATTGACACTGGAGGTCATTATATACCTTAGAATACAATTTAAATCAGTGTTTCTTAACCAGGGGCCAGACTTACTGGGGTCCTCAACAAACTTCCAAAGGGCCCTCAAAATGATTATATATTAAATATATAATCACGTTCATGTACCATGAAAGCACTACATGACTAGATAAAACACAAAATAAAACATTTATTCTGAGAAGTCCTTGGATGTTTCAACAAAAACAGTTTCAGCAAAATTTGGCTAAAATTCAAATAAGTTAAAGTACAACACAGAGTCAAGAGTCATCACTGGATAATCAATCAAACCATCACCCAACAGAGGAGAACTCCAGAGAGAGCGAGAATCAGGCCTAGAATCTAACGCTCATTATCAGAAAGGGGAAAAGTCCAGGGTAATTAATGACTTGGGTAAACTATTTGCAAAACGAAGCTCAGATCGTTAATGAATCATCTTAGATACACAATCACATAATTAGAAAACGGAGTGGCAAATAAAAGGCAGAAATGATGAGGAAGAGAATTACCATCAAATTATTTTCCAGCACTCTGACCCACACAAACATTTACATCAATACTCAAGAGCTTCTGTTATTCTTTAAAATGGTTAAGACGGGATAAATTTAAAACAGGAAACACAAGATGAAGGAGCTGTGAAGTCCCATCAAATTAAAGATCCACAGACTCAGTGTCATACTGTACATTTGACTTTTTGTATAAAAAAAAAACAGTGTCAAAGAAACTATTATTATCTCCGAGCCCCAAAGGTACCAGCAGAGAACCGGAGATGTCTGTCTGTAATACACATTTCTTCTCTGAGCAGAGCAGCACTTCCATCACGGCTGTACATCCGCTCGGAATGAAGCTCCTGGTGTATGATGACAGCTCTTCTCTGCAGACGTAATACGGATGATGCGTGTCATAAAGGGGAGGTGGGGTGTGTTTGGGGGAACAGGCGAGTCTGAAATCTGTTTCCGGTGGTTTCAGAGTTGCGGGATCAAGGAATTTTTCATAACCTCACTCCGAATATTAGAATGACTCGCTTGTATCGGCTGTTATCAGCGTGAGAAGAGGTCATGCTATGAGCACTCTAAATCACGACCATGTAAACAGTGTCTGACAAATATTTCTATATTTCTATAAATATTTCTATAACGGCTATTGAGTTCAGTGCAGCTGATAATAGAAGGCTGTTGATTTCTGTATTCACATCTCCTCACCTGTGGGTTCAACATGGCTGATCTCTACCCCTCCTCTGAATGTCTACTGGTGATATTAGATGACCGTGTAAAGCTAGACGTTCTTGTTTGCAGACAAGTTGGTTCTTAGACGCTTGTATTTCAAACACCTTTGAGACAGGCAACCGAGGAAGTCATCTGAGCGCAACAGAGAAAGCTTTTTAACTGACACGCCAACTGTCATTGGAACTGTCATCGGGCGTTAATTAATCAGAACAGCAATCAAAAGCCAACCCAACCCAAAAGCCATGACAGACAACAGCAAAATCACGTTAGCCTTCCCTCGCGACACAAATCTGAAGGCGGTGTGTGAAGGAAATGTGGGGACTGAGCTGATTCAATCAGCCTCATGCAAATTTACAATTACATCCAATTACAGGTGGGTGGTTTGGGAGGGCGTCTACAGCGCAGGTTTGGACGTTATCGGAAAAGACTGACAGCACACACAGCGTCGCATTTATCCACTCGGTTTGATCATCAGGACTCCTGTAGATTTGATCAATACTGACCCTGCGAGCAGCCACGGAAGGCCAATAGGAAGGAAGAGGCTTTGAAACCAATAAAATAAATGCACTCAAATCATGCTATCGAAATAATAACCGGCTAAACGACGGCATGATCCGTGCCGTACAATCATGATTAAACAATATGGGAATCAGCAAAGAAAAATTGTAAAATCTCTGAGGAGGAAAGAACGCCTAATTCACTCGGATTTAAACGTGGAAGATTATCCGAGAACATTTAATGTTAATCTGTGCGGGAGATCTTATTATTATGAATTACATATCATTACGTTTGAACCCGTGGCCCAGATTCATGAAAACATTCTGAAACAAAGCGCCACGCACAGTCAGTGTCAAGATATTCAGTGCCGAGACAGGAATAACATATCTCGCATGCATAAACATGTATGCTGTACTTTTGTTTTCTGCTTTTTTTCTGTTTTGCTCACTCTCGCCTCCACATGTTTTTCTCTCTCTAAACGAGTAAAGAATGTTCCAGAGCCCATCAATCCTGTAGTTTAATGACTTAGATTGTCACCAGTTCCACACATTTATCCCAGTAACACTCTAAAGTACAACCTGCTTTATTTACCAGCCAAAAGAGATTCAGTCTGATTTAAAGAAACAGTGCCCCCAAAAATGTGGCTTTAAACCTTCATGTTGCTTTCTTATCCTCTAAATTAGATGGAAAAATTGGACCTTTTAAAAAGTGTATGCTAATTTCAGTGCTCCCCTGAATGAATAAACAGCAGCATACAGGTCTAGAACAACATCAGGGGCAGTATTCTGAACACAAGTTTTCTCTTATCCAAACCCATTTAAAGTCGCACACAAAGCACTTCAAACAGATTTATTTCTTCCACAACAGGTAATGTGTTTTTGAGGCAAACTAATGTAGCATGAGGATCATTCCAGAGCACAGACTCTAAAATGTTAGATAGAAGTAGGCCAGAGCAAATATAATTGCTGTCTAGACTCATGCTAAGTGTGCGGTCAATGGGCGACATTTTAAAGCTATCAACGGATGACGCAACCAGGTGCAACCCAGAGAAACACAGCTTCAGATAACCGCGACCCTTGTGTCAGCACGATCTGTTTTTAACACTACATTAGTCAGCAGTATGTAGGTCTGTGTGCCACATATTTGAACGCATTACACACACACACACACACACACACACACACTATCTGGCTGTATCTCATGAAAACACGCCCAGAACACATTTCACCCAAAACTGAAAGGATGCTGTGCATTAAGAAAATGAAGCCTATTTTAGGACCATTACGATCGTTTGCATTGTGACATTATCTTCATGAAAATTACACAATCTCTACACTTACGTTTTTTTATAAAACACATTCTTATGTTTTTTTGCATTACATTGCAGTAATAGTTATTGATGTCATTAACCATCATGCAAATAATGTCACTATTTAAAAACTTTATTGAACAAAAACCTCATGACTGAAAAACACATCAAATCCATAAATCCCAGCATTAAAACCCTGCGCTGCTTTCTGGAGTCATATGAACATAATGAGATCTCTGTGCTCAGACAGATTGACTGTGTTTTCCTGCAGCACATGATCAATACAGCATCACTGTCAGCACAGTCACCTGCTTTAACTTCCACACGTCCAGCAAGTGGATTTATCTGTGAATCTGATTCCATCCACATGCCACTCAACACTCTGGAACTCATTTATCCCTTTTGTGCGTGACCAAGGAGTTACAATCTATTGATGTCAAACTGTGTCAAGTCTGGCAGGTCCCCCAAATGTCTCTCTGTGTTTGTTTCCTTTCTCTGTATGATATTGATTCTCCTCACAATGCAACATTCACATACACTCAGCATCTAACACATCTTAGTTTTATATGTCGAAATCTGTTTAAAAACACCTGAAAATCTTCACTCTCTCTTTAACATCTCATTCGA
This sequence comes from Botia kubotai, assembly GCA_036877585.1. Taxonomy (NCBI): domain Eukaryota; kingdom Metazoa; phylum Chordata; class Actinopteri; order Cypriniformes; family Botiidae; genus Botia; species Botia kubotai. The sequence goes on along the minus strand of JAZGTI010011962.1, from coordinate 7,258 downwards.
TTCTTCACTCACTTCCTCACTTGTTTTACATTAAATGTCCAGGTGTGACACGTTACTTTTCAAACACTGAATAGTCCATATTGCTATACCTGTACCCTGTCATTGGTCAGACAAACACAATGTTTCTGTGTCAGAATGGATTAGAAATGCTCAAACAAACAGAACAACTTCCATAATGTTCTGAAAGAAGAAGCATTTTAGCTGCAAATACAATTACAAACCTATTAGTTATTGAAAAGACAGCTTATATAAATACATACACAAACTATAACTATAAATAATCACAGGACAAATAATATCTTTTTGTTTATTGTGTTAAAAAAGATTCTATGTGAAGTGAAGCACAATCCTGATGTGTGAATTCTCAGTTTTGGTTTCAGCAGATTCAGCAGCTGCTACCTCAGAAATGTGCCAACATTCAATGGGTATAAATTTCCAATAATGCTCTGAGATGCTCGTTCCTTCCTTTGACTTCACGTCCATAAAACTAAAAACAAATTTTCATCTTTGCTGATCTGAAGGCAATTTGTTTTCACAGTTATTAGGCCACACACACACACACACACACACACATTATAAACTCATTATTAACCCAAGAACAGCATGACCTAAATCTGACATAGCCTTCCATCTGCAGTCTTGCTGTCTTCACACCTTCTGAGTCGTCCAAATCTTTAGAACAAACTCCACCACACTCAATGCCTAACTGCACTTTTGTTAATGGATTTAAATTCAGAATGTGTTTTCTAATTGCAATAAATTTATCTCCTCTAATTTTGACTAGAACTTGACATTAAAATGGCCATTTTATTAATCACGATTTAATAGGATTGAGAAAAGTAGCCGGTGATAATATTGGCTAATGTGATTATCCACCAGCAAACAGCTCTGGCTACATTAGCAGAAGACTCATAGCAGTGTGATATTTTCTTTAGAATAACATGCACCAATGAATTATGAACAACAAGACATTTATGTTTGTTATTGAAGTAACATTGTCAATTTAAAGCACAGCTGGAATTAGAATCAATTCTAGTGTTTGCTAGAAAACATTGTAAGCTTTCCGAGAGTGATCCGCACTGAAGCCGCAGTGAGTGTGAGGACACTGTTGCAAATCCTTCTACTGTTGACAAGCCCGAGTTCATATCTCAGTCATTACCAGCTTGTATCTGCTCACACGTGTGATTAATGTACTAGTGTTATTGCAGCCAATTGCCAAAGTATTTCAGCAGAAATATATACAGCACACAGAGTAATCAATACAACACGCTGCCAAGCGCACTGGACTCAGAGAGATATACTGACACAGACAGCAAGTGTAAAAACACAGAAACTGGACTTTTTTACGGGCCTTATCGCATATATACAGAAACACACGCATGCTACCACAAACCAGCACACTCTGTTTATCAATACAAATGGATGTTGTGGACATTTATAGCTGAATGAATTTACTGTACCTGAGCCGGCCACTAAGGATGGGCAGAGAATTACAAACTAAGAAGTTAATATTATGATTTAAGCAATAGTTTGATCCTAAATATTATGAAGCCACCCTCATGTTGTTTCAAACACATGCTTTTATTTATATTGCTGAACCTGAGAGGATAAACGATGAAGAATCTTTATGCAGCTCTTTTCCATGATCAGATTTGAAAGCTTTGGTGGATCTATTCTTTTAAACCCTTCAAACAGCTCGTTACAACTCAACGTCTATTGAATCGTGTCTAATTGTCACAGCCTTGACTTTTGAGAGGTACTTCATTCTTATGTTTACTCAGTGGCACTTTGCATAGAGTCAAGCACTAAAGGCAAGCTGAAGTGACCGCAAATGAGCAGATATACCCCATAACACTGTGGCAACCAGTTTCCAAGGCGACCACACAAACTGTCCCCCTGTCATCTCCTTGGAACAAGGAAAAGAAAGGTTGGGAACAACACTGTGCTTCTTTTGCCTCTGACAGACATCATGTAAAAAATCTGAATTATTTACCCTGCTGTCTGCTTACAAACACATGAAAGCTTTTAAACAACAATCCCACTGAGTGACACTCCACACAAACGACTGATTCTGGTCAAAATAGCACAATAGTCATGCATCCATAATACAGGAAATTAAATACTATAGATAATATGAATACATAAATGCATAGGTCCAGAACAGTAGCATACTCTAATAGCTGTATGGTTCCTACAGAAATTTCTGAACACACAAACACACAGTAAAACAGAGAGCCACTATCAGAATAAAACTGGAGCATATTCTAATGAATACATGCCAAAAGTTAACATCATACTGTCTGAGAAGCAATTAGTTTCGGAAAGCTACGCCACTGAAACCACAAGCTGTGTTCTGATTCACAGGCCCCCTACACAGTATTCACTGCTCCCTACACACTCAGCAGGGGTCTTGAGAGAAAGTTCACTTGATTCAATAAAATTCCTTTATTGGGAATGCTCTGCAATAACATAAACGATACTGGAGTCAACACACATTACTCATATCTCAGATTTAGAGTATGATATCACTGCATCCTCAGCAGTGATATATTCATAGCACACTTCTGTACAGTCAGCACATACACACCCTACGACTCACGATGGCTGAACGGCCCGTGAAGTCCACTTCACAGGCCACTATAAGTTGACTTGAACGTGCCACAGAGTGTGTACCAGTGATGGCGCTTTGCTGGATTAACCCCTGTGGAGCGTTTGCTAGATGACCTTTGACCTTGGGACGACTATAGGCAGTGCTTTAAAGCAGTCCCGCCCAGTACCACCTCACCAGCTTGACATTTTGAGCTTAATCCACTCAAAGTACCTCAAAATATCAAACCGTCTTCAAACAGAATTCATTGGACCCCCATTATATCAGCTTTTGGAGACAGGCCCCTTAGGTGCGTCACAATCTGGTCGTCAGGGCGATAAAGTGGAGACTGGATGCCAGGGAAGCACTCGGCATGAAAGCCAAGAGTCACTTTGTTTGTTGGTTTGTTTCATAAATACTTTAAGAGGTTGCATATCAAAAGTGCCAACACACGCAGCACATAGACGTGCTCTGGCACCCATTTATGCTTCTAATTAGGAAAGCCCGAGTTTGAGCTAGTCAATATGCACCTACGAGCGCTTCTAAAAGCATCCTTTATAATTCATGAAGGAATCTACGACTTAAAGAGGCAACACCTCTGAGTTAACCCCTCCAATGCTGGAGCCCAGTTGTGAGTCTGTGTCAATGACACAGGTAAGTTTGTGTCAATGTTTCTGCCTGTCATTAAGTGCCTTTGTTCTGACTTCATGACTCACCCATCAAGACAGAATAAAGCACATCCTGTTTACATCAGAGTTATGGAGGTATTGAGGCCCCTGTTGAGCACTGTTAAGTACCGTTCAGAAACGCGAGTAATCAGTCTCACTCCAGTATGTAATCTCACCACTCCACTCTCATGCCAACACTCCTAATGGATCTTCACACCCATGATGCAACACTTTAGCTTCACAAACAAACAAATACATGTAGAAGAAATACGTCTAGGAATTTGTTTTCTGGAACCTGGTTCCTTGTCTTCATTCTGCTCTTTGGAGGTAGATGATACATCTTATCATCTCTACATCTTATCATCTCTACATCTTATCATCTCTACATCTTATCATCTCTACATCTTGAGGTTATAATGTCATTTGAGAGCAATATAAAATACTTAGATCAATGAACATTTGCGTGAGACTATGATCTCACCATCTCCTCCTGTGGCATCATATGCTGGACAGTGTGCGCACCCAAACACAGTCCGTGCCAAACTCGCCTCAGTGGCTTGACGTGCCGTCGCTTCTTTCTCTCTTATTTCATATTTCTTGACGTGCGAGGCGTGAGTGTTTAAGAACACGCTGAGGAGAGAGTGTAAACTTTGAGGAGGCCGTAAGTAGCCTGACAGCTGGACGTGTGGAGCAGAGATTCTGAATGACAGCGGTTTTCTGCATGCCTGACCCATTCCTCAACCTGCCTGAAGAATACTGAAGAAGATCCACCACTGGGCCAACAGAGAAGAAAGATGCAAAATTAAGATGTGTTTCTTTCACTGTTATTTCTCTTAGGAGGCAAAAAGATTAATATAATGTGTGTATTTTTAGTTTAAGAATTTTAAGTTTAAGAATGCTGCAGGTCTTTTTTGTGTGTTCTGCATTTCTCCTGAGACATTTGTGGAGAAACATCAGACAGCATGAGACAATAATTGCTCATTGGTTCCTCCGTCATAACATCTGACATCAGGAGAAGTAAAAAACAGAGAGAAATGAGTCAACAGTTGACATGAAGGAGGAGTTTAGCGCTATAAAATGATTGTGGAGAGCAAAGCTCAGATAATTGTCTAAGTCTTCAGCGAATTTGATGGGAAACCAATATTAAAATAGTTTTTATTGAAATATATCTAAGCGCTGATAACTCACGTCTTTCTCAGGAGAAACATCTAACAAGCAAGAAAAACAACCAAATGGCTCAATTTGCTCTCTATTTCACTTCACTGGCATTTCATGTGTTAGTAGAGATCTCATTTGTGATCTTTTCCTTCTAAAGGAAACTGGCAGAAGAGGAAAAATCACAAGGATTGTGAGAAGTTATTGGACTCACAAACAAATGAGTGAACAAAAATGACAAAAAACACAGACAGAAGAGATGCAGAAATTCCTGTGATTGATAGAACGGTTGAAAAAACAACACCACACTTCAAATCACTGTCAATTACACTTCAAACAGTGGAAGCAAATGAAGACTTCAAATAAAGGGAAGTCTTTATATCATGAAAGATCACGAAAGGTCAGAAACTGTGACATAATACATCCCCCAGCAGATAAAGGAGAGGAGCATACATCTGAACTTCATTAGGCCAGAGCGATGCAGCTCACTGTGATCCGTGACTCGTCAGTACTTCTGTTCTTACCCAGAGTTCTTTGCTTTAGGCTGACAAATAGATCATCCACTTGAGAATGATGATTAATGGATTCTACTCTTCTTTGATGCATTGTGGGCAGTCTTATCGTCTGCATTATGGCCAAAAGCGTGAGGCAAAGACACCTTTTATTATTTGTTTTAATTTGTGTTCAGTTTAAAAAACAAAATAAAGGGTTTATGTCACAATGTTTTGATGTGTATGAGAATGTCAAGATAAGCAATTGCACAAAAATAAGGTGGAATGTTTCGTACCCTGAGGGTGAAAGTCGCTTCGCTCAAGATGGCACCCTGTTCACAGTGAGGGGCGACAACAAACACAAATGCGTACACACGCACTCGCACACAATTTAATTCAATGGTACACATGAGCGTAGGATCTTTCAACAGAAACCCTAATGATCAAAACATCCCAGATATCTATAGATCATGCCAAAGGGTCTGTGCAGCCAAATTAACAGTCTGTGTCATGACATACTGCAGCATCACGAAGCAAGACCCTTTACGTCAAGTTACTTCTAAACCTTCTGTATAATAAGTGTAAGACAATTTAAATGAAAGTATAAAAAAGGTGTTTGTTGGTTCTCACTACAGTACAAAATTATTAATGAATCGCTTTTAGCAGCCTTTTCCAATGACATTAAACAGTTTTAACTGAATTAGCACACTACTTGGCATTAGAGAACCACAGCTGTCCATGATATACTTTATTTTTTAGGTTATTGAATTGTGTCCGCAGAGAGACAGAACATCTCAGATTTGGAGAGAGAAAGAACGAAAACATAAACAAACGGATTGATTTCTTTTTCGACAACATATTTCTCCACTAGCAGAAAATGAAATTGCCATTTCTGTTAAAGCTACAGCGACTGATTTTTTGCCTGCTGGGTGGATTTGTAATAAGACACGAAAGAGAAAATCTTTCCGCTTTTAAGAAAAAAATGCAGTTGAATAAAGTAGCAAATTTATTTATATATGTTTACGTTTTTTTATGTTTAGTTTTTGCACTATAACCGCATCATCTTAAAGGTTCCAGAGAACTCAATACTCAAAAAGAAGAACTTAAAAATTCTAATTCAACAATGTGGCATTTGTGAATGAAACAAGATATTCTTTGAGGAAAATAAATCTAGAGTGGAACTTCATTATTTCTGGAATTTTTGGATGCTGTTTCATAGCAGAATAATGTTTACATTGGATTTTAGACGATGACTCCCCTGCTATTAAAATGCAGAACACAAACACTCATGTACAGCCTTAATGACATCAGTGGAAAAATAAACTAGTTTGGGGGCGGAGCAAGTCATTATATTTTGATGAACAAAGACAATATGTTGATTTTTCAATGTGAAAAATTTTTCATTGTCCAATGTGACATTGCAACGGAGAACCATAAACTATAGAGTCAAAATACATGACATTTTTCTCCCATTGGCACTGTAAATTTTAAAGGGGCAGGAACAACAGACTACAGAAAATCATTTTTATTCAGTGCAACAAAGCAATGCAATAAAATAGAATTAAATGTTTCACCACAAAAAGTTGTGCAAGTTATCTGTAGTCGCAGACCAGATCAAACTCTTCCTGTGAGAAAAATGAGGGTCTGCGTTCCATACAAAATTGGGTACACTGGATCTCTTCCTGGTGCAACGATTTATATCTTTCCCTGACACGTCATGTGTTGCATAGCCAATCCTTGAATCATTATGTACAGAGACCTCATTTTTCTCCTTCTCTGTGTTCCTGCTGTAAAACAACAATCCCAACATCTAGATGTGTTCACCACGCCCCTCTCTCACCTTTAGCTAAATGTTCAGGCCATGTAACTACCTTCAAAACCTTACAACTGCACAAAAGATCTGAGGTGAGATTCTGGCATGAAAGTTCAAAGAGAATCTGTGGCCTGTAAGCTAATATAATGTATTTACACGCGGTCAGCGTGCAAGATAAAATCCACCGGCTCAATACATGTTTGGACAAAGCAACATTATCTGCCACAATTGTGTTTGTGGATAAAAGTATTTGGGCTATTACACGCTTGATCTACACTGTAATGAATGAATATACGGTAGATAATCATCAACAAAAGCCATTTATTGTCCAATCAGTTGTCTTAGAAGTGGTTACAATCCACACACAGGCAAAGGTGTAGAATTCAAATGAACCACAAATGTGAGAAAATCAAAACAAAGCTTTGTAGTTATGCCAGGCCCTGGAATATTGTACTGGGTAGAAATTGGTGTTGTGGACAATGGGGGACCTTATGGTCAAAAAGGTTGAGAACCACTGCTACAACACAAACATGGACAAACAAAC
>JAZGTI010011961.1:0-16162 GCA_036877585.1 Botia kubotai | reverse complement strand
CGGTTGCTTAGTTATTGGCTGCTTAAACCAGCATGGACCAGCTTTAGTAGAAACCAACTACCACGTTTCAGACCACAGCTACCTGCTTAAACAGATTGTCACCTTCTTAAATAGTTTAACGATTTCATTTTAGATTGTCCTGACGAAAGTTTAAAAGTTCAAATGTGGTTTGTTATAGAGGCTAACATAAAAAATAAATAAATAATAAAATAAAGCCAAAAGGTAGGGTAGGCAATTTCAAAGAGACTAGCAATAGAAGCCCAGCTTTAAAAGCGTAAGATCCCATCCTCCATTTAGAGCGATCTCCAATGCCTTTTCCAGTAGTGCACGAGGTATGCAAATACACAGTCTGACCTAATGCAATGATTGGATGAACATTTTATGGCCCTGCCCCTTCCACAGAGGATATATATAAAAACATACCGCTTTACTAGCTGCTATCAGGACGTGAAGAGACTTTCAACGAGCATAACAAAAAACGTTTCTGAAGAATATCGCCTACTCTGCACAAGATAATACAATGCTGTTTCAATCTGGCCACTGGGGGGGGGGCACATTCCCCCACCCCGACACTCCCTAACGCCAATACAATCATTAGTGTCATTTAGATTTACTTGGGTCTACAATTAAAAATTAAACAGCCACTGCAATGTATTTCTTTAAATATAAAAGCAAAGACTTTATTAGAGCATATTAAAACACACTCTAATGCTCTCTTTGATATTCAGACGGACAGTTAGCCTCATGTGCCACTCCAGCCCAACACTTGAGTGTTATTACTCCGAAATGGTGCCCTGGGTAAATTACAGCTGGAACTGTGGAATTCCCTCAGGTACCGCAAGCTTTCCACTCAAATAAATGCATCAACCTGTACCACGCTCTCAGATTTCCCCAGCCCTCAAAGAACTCCAGATCTTTAATATGGATCCTGCTATTCCTCCCAGACTCTCATACACTTCTTAAATATTGATGGGCAAATCCATAAAATTGCTTCCTTCACTCTTATCAGCTCCGACAAGAAATGGAAGTGGTAGCAGTTTTTATGTCAGAGTCTGTAACTGCCTGCAGGGTCTCTCGCTTCTGTCCATTTGGTGGTACTGGAGTACGAAACACGGAGCAGCTCATAATTCTTGTGACGGTCTTTTGTCTGGAACAGAGAGTTCTTGTTCTGCATTAATTGTTGTTCAGTGACCTTTAGCCAGCTGGTGTGTTGTCCGTCTCTCTCCTGTTGCGTGCAGTCTGCGCAATCTGTTTCATGGTCCACACTTTGAAATGATTGTTAAATAAACAAAGAGTCTGAATGACAAAATAGCCTTCTTACTTATAACACTGTGTCCTAATCAGACACAACAAGATGTTAAATATTATGCAATAAAGGCTGTTTTTTTATGTAAATCTGTGTTTTTGCAACATTTTGCAATCAATGTTATCGCAGATATGCTGCAGAAAATGCTAACTATACTCTATCCGCTGTGGTTCTAGGTCTGGCTGTTCACCAGATCATCACCATCACTGTGTCCCTCATCATGATCGTCGCAGCCTTGATCACTACACTAGTCCTTAAAAACTGGTAGGAAACATTCTTTTCTTTCAGCAAAGTGTCACAACTTCCTGTCTACCTCTGTCTGTCGCTCCTTATTCCTCTTCTGCTGTCTGTTTGGGATTCTAATGATCTCTCTCTTTCTCTCAGTGTTAAAAGTGCTGTAAGCACAGTTAGCCATTGTAGAATCTAGCTAGCCAGATTTAGCCTTACTATTAGACACACCCCCTATGAAAGCACAAAATGATAAAATGATTGACTGGCCTTCGTGTGCTCTGATTGGCTAGGGTTAAAATCCGACCACAGCCCACACACACTCTTTTGTAAGCAGTTTACGTCTTACAAAAAAAGTCTACGGTTGTCATAGAGACAAGAGTGGTATTTCAGGACTCTGAAATACGTCAATATTTGTCAGGTAATAGGGACATTTTTTGCTTACAGCATCTTTGATTTTGTCAATGAACGAACCTGAGATAAACGAGATGCATCATGACATCACGACGAACGAGCAATGAGCGTATATTTAAATATACTTCTATAGCTCAGGTTTTCACAGCAAATATTTTGTTATATTGTTTATGAGTGCGTTTTTTGTAAATAATGAATTGTAACTGTAGATATACGTCAAGCCACTTCAAAAAGAATGATTGTATATCGTGATAACATATAACATACATGTAACAAAACATTAAAAACAAAATGTTTAAAGTTCAGTCAGTGTGAACGGTCTTCCCAACACCTACCAGTCCAAACATGTCTGCGTCTCCCCCAATCCATGTTAAATGTAGGACAGACACAGCGGTTCAAGGTATGATTTTATGTTGGCTTTGTGAATTTGGTGCGTGTTTTTGTAGTTGTGCGCAGTCCGGGAATGGCCGACACAGCAGCCATCAGAGAAAGATCAACCAGCAAGAGGAGAGCTGTCAAAACCTGACGGACTTCACGCCCGCTCGCGTGCCCAGTAAGGTGGACATCTTCACCGCCTACAACGACAGTTTACAGTGCTCGCACGAGTGTGTGCGGGCCGGCATACCGGTGTACACGGATGAGATGATCCAGCACACGCCCATATACAAAACCTCTTACAATGGAAACAGGCAAGAGTCCAATTTATTAATATATATATGATATAATACCTCAGTTAGGCGCTGCGGTTTCTGTTAGGTCTGGTCAGAGAACTCCACTGACAGTCCTGTCTGTACGTTCTGGTAGGGTTTGGTTTCTGCATAGCTTCTGAAGGCTTAAATCTGTCCGAAAAAATTTCTATGTTCTTTTTGTAAAGCTCTTGAACTTGACCAACCAAAGCAGAGCAAAACATCTATATATAAAATGTATAAATCAGACTGAAGTCTCACTGAAATGCAGCACATCATTTTTGCAGCACCTGTTTTGTCTTGGTGATGCATTTAACATATTTTCTCTGCTGCCATATTCGAAAGAAAAATAATAGTAGTCTTTAATGTGCCTGTTGGAAATCCAGTTCAATTTTGTCTCCTGAACAGTCGTTGTCTTTATATAAGGCTATGATGTAATTGATCGAATGTAATTTGTTTATCTGTTGCTCCCTCCCTCAGAAAAGACTAATCCCGCATAAGCTTTATCACACCGAATTTGCACGAACAATTTCAGTGCCGCTTCATTTAATAGCATGTGCTTAAGAATACAAAGGCTGGATAAGAGGGTTTTAGAGGAAATGCAACTGTAGATGCTTTTGTTTGTGCTAAAACACACAGCCGAAAACAGTGCGAGACAGAAGCGCTTATATCTGCGGGCTGGAAGAAATGACCTGTTTGTCTATTCCAGACCGTCACCCACCGAAAGGCAGCTAATCCCCGTGGCCTTTGTGTCGGAGAAATGGTTCGAGATCTCCTGTTGAGGCCCTTTTACTACCTTCGGGTTGAGCCCACGTCTTCAATTTGTGCCCCGGTACGTACTATATTTCAGGTGGCTTTGAAGTCCACATGGTGTAATTCGAACACAGTGTTTTTGTTTGTGGCAGAAAATTGCATTTCTTTGGGCTTCAAAAAGAGGAGTTCTCTAGACCTACAACTGAAATGACTGCAGACAGATTTTTTTAAACTGTGCTGGAATAAAAATACACCGCTATGATACTGAAAATATCAAGGGCAGTGTTCCTGTAGCAACTGGTAGCAGCACAAGGGTTGTGGGTTCGATACCCAGGGTACACGAGTATTATCATTTTACACGTGTACCCTGGGAATCGAACCCACAACCTTTGTAATATGACGTGTACAATGATAAATTGTATACCTTGAATGCACTGTAGATCACTTTGGATAAAAGCATCTGCCATGTAAACGTAAATGTAAAATACAAACTGAATTACAGCTTTCCTGTAGCTCAGTGGTTAGAGCATGGCGTTAACACCGCCAAGGTTATGGGTTCGATCCCAGGGATTGCACATACTCAATGTATAATGATCAATGTGTAGTATAATGCAATGTAAGTCGCTTTGGATAAAAGCGTCTGCCAAATGCCTAAATGTAAATGTAAATGTAAATGAATTATTTAAGTAGCTTACATACATGAATGTAGGTTACAGTGTGAATTCATGCGAATTCATATAAAGTGATCAGCGTTCACTTTGGTACTGAACTTCCATTTTCTTTACTTCCAGGATCCTATTGGAAAATCTGTGAAACAAACAAACCAACAAACGAAAGACTAAAACACAATAAAGCGAAACAAAAGCAGAAGAACAACAGCGATCAAGCAATTACAGAGATGGGAACAAAGACGAACAGGCAGTTTTGTACACATGTGGGATCTCTCTAGAAACGGACTGAAGATGTTTATTTTTCTAGACTGATTGCTGTGCTATGGATGCCACTCCCAAATTATTTTCCATAGACATGTGGTCACTTAGAAAAGATACCTAGAGCTGATATATTATATACGTATATAACTGCACATGTGGGTGTGCTGGAGTGGCGTTGAGCTGCAGAGAGGCTGTCGAGATTCTCTCTGACGAGATGCGTCACCGCGTCTATGTGGAGGAAAGACTATTCTGAACTTTGTGCCAATAATGCCATTATGTGCCACTACATATATAGATGGGACGCGTTCAGTTTCGTGGATAATTATAGACACAACATCGAATAATTTGAGTGACTGTCCCCTGATATCAATCTGTCATCTGTTTTTGTATAAAAAAGTATGACTATGTATTTCAAACTATGTTTTGAATTAGCTGAGGAACTGTGTTGCAAATGTCCAAAAAAGTATTTATATGGAGCACTATTCATTTAGATTAAAACAATGAACTCACTGAGGAATAGTAAACCAGGCTTTAGTTTCACTACATTGTTACTAGGCCCCGTTTTGAAGAAGTAGTTCTATTTTTATACTATTGAGGTTACTTATGTGTTCGACAGACCCAATTCAACTGACTTTGGGACTGTTAACTGAGATTCAATTAAGCGTAGATTTTATTTTAAACGATCAATGTGGAATTCAGATTCAGCTTACACTGAAAGCTTCTTTGATTTGCCAAAAGCCATGCTTCAGATGGTTTAAATTTTACCACCAGTTTGAGTTTTTACTAGACATCATTAACGAAAGATTACAGGTATGGGTTAATCATGTTTACGGACTCACAGGCACTCACAGAACATCAGAACATTACCGGACAAAAGCTGGTTTAAGGGTCTTCTTTAAGTAACATGACATTATGATAAACTATCCATTAACACTCGTACAACAAAAACAAAAAGTTATTAAACTTCCTTGAAGGTTTAATTTCAAGCTTAATTTATTAAAAATCACCTGACAATGGTCAATTAGTCACTTGGCACACATAAATTTAAACAGGACAGGACGTGTTTACTTTATTTTTGTGCCTAGTAACGATTCAGCAACAAACTCATTCCAATTGTGTTTACTTCTATTTATTTAAATAATGTAAAAATATCCAATCGTAAATTATAATGTTAATACATCCAAGGAATTTGAGAATGCCCCTTTACTGGGAATTTTTTATTTATTGTCACTTGATCACAGTTTGCCGTTTATCAGCTGAACAGAAAAAAACATCCATACCATTTATTTGAACAGAACTCAATGCGGTAACTTACACAGCATGATACTTGCCAATTCCATTCAGAGATAAAGTCAAAGTGATGCCAGGTGAAGTATATGACACTTTTGATTAGTGTGTGTGTGTGTGTGTGTGTGTGTGTGAAGCATCGCCCGACCAAAGAGCTCTCGTGGGTAGCAGCATGTAAACAGACTAGGACAGTTATTCTATACATGAACAAAGGGGACGGAGGGGATCTCCAAAATATAAAATAAATACGAGAGGATTTTATGGATTAAAGTTAGATACTGTACAAAACAAAGGCAAACACTGTGAAAGTGGAAAATAGTTGTTTGCAATAGTTCGTCATTGAAAGTGAATCATGCTGGAGTAAATTTGATCATAAGTCGTCTAACGTGACTTCAAATGTTTATGTACAGTGGAGACTTGTGACATCTGCTTTCATCCTCGGAAGACAGCAATACATATGGACATATGGAGACTGTATACGTTTTTTTCTTTCCACAATTGTCTATAATTGACTTATTTACCAGATCATGTGACCTGAACTGGCCAATCATGTTAGCCATTTAGAAACATGACTACTAACCATATAGAAAACATCCTATATACAGGATCACTAAAGCTCTGTATTATGTACATGTGTAAATGTGTTTTCTATATATTTATCTCTATTCTATCTTTGTGCGATTTTGTTTTTAAGTTCTTTTGTTTTACAGGATCAGTGGATACGTTTGACAAAGCTTAACTTTTTTGTTTAAATTGCACAACTCGCCACAGACGAATCCACACTGACTTTGTGCCAAGCCTCAAAACACATTTGTTTAAGCTGTAGCTGTGGCTTTCCTGTTAATGAGGAAACCCCTGGTCATTTGCTTTGCATTTTAACACTAGGGAACTCAATGGGATCAATGCATTAAACAAGGGAAAGTCATTCAGTAGGTGAGAAAATGTCTTTCCTAGTATCACCTAGTTTGTTGTGGGGAAGTCGATCAGGAGTCTGTGCAGGACCGGACGCTTGAGAAAAGACTTGCGTGACACATGATAGATATCTTTCCTGTTTTGGATGAACTAAAACAAAGTTCAGCCCTGTATTTTCATCATCTTTTTCTCAGAGAATGAAGAGGGTTCCGGAACATCTCTGTCGACAGCTCAATAAACGAAACGTCAATTAAAAAAACAACAACAATAAAACCAAAACAAACGCCTGGCCCGTGTGACTGCCGGCTCAAGAGGGGAGAGTTTCGCGCTGTGAGTCTGATAAACATGTCTGAAGCTTTGATTGAGTGTGCAACGCTGATTTCGTTCTTCAGCCTCGAATCGGTCGATCTCAGAAACAGTTGAACCAAAAGCGGAATAACAGGTTGATTGACCATTTTCATATGTGCATTATGCTTGAATGTGCTTATATCATAACTTTCTCTAAAGGAAACGTCAACGCCTGCTGAATCCAGTGCAATATCTTTTTAATTTGTTTATTTTTTTAATGGATGTGTATAAAGCAGAGCACTTCTCATTGTTTGACATGTAAATTACACACTGCTTACTGTAAAGGCTTCTTTTAGTGTCATGTTTTATTATTTTCATGTGGTACTATACTCAGGCATCATCAATCTACTAACATGTTATTTTATAAAAGAGAAATATCTAATGTTTACGGACGCAACTCTTTGTTTGCCTCGGTTTCCTTGACTTTTATTTTGTAATGCACAACTGCTGAGTCACGTTTCACAACGACAGGTTTCATATGGTGCACACACACTCCTAAACAACCCCGCCCTCCCTTCCCAGAAGCCCACGCCCGTCAGGAGAGATTACGCCAAATTCCTCCTCGAGTGACAGAGATCCGTGAGATGATTTGAAGTTATAGAAACTGGAAAGAGTTTTTACTGAGGAAATATCGGAGACCGTCTTTTGATTTGTTGCAGGTAGATTTTATGACGTTGCTCCATATTCCATACAAAAACAACCTGATACCTGTCCTCTTGTTGCCATAGAAATAAAAACTTTGTACTTTGTGTACCTTAACTTTTTTATATTTGTGTCTAATATATCGATGAGTACCTCTTTTTCCTTTTATATAAGATCTATGAGTATAGTACATGACACAATATACAGTAAAAAGAAAAAAACAAGACGACACACGCGGATACTGTAAGAACTAACAGTCTCTGTGTCTAAATAGTGCTGTGTACTTTTATTTTGTGTCTTTGAGCCTCTCTCTCTACTTCTCTTTTTGTAGGTATTGGTAAAGTTACATTTCCAGGTGACATTGATTTTTGATTCTTGTTCTTAAGCTCTCTGTGTTTTGGCCACTGTACATTGCAGCTGTGATCAGAATGAATCTGTACATTTAGTACTCTCTCTCTCTCTCTCTCTGTCTCTCTCTCGCTCTCTCTCTCTCAAGTTGCTATTAATAAGATGTTAAAATGAAATGGGCTGTCTTTCTATAAACACCATGAAATGTTTGTAAGATGATTATGGGGTGTTATTTGGACCGGGAAAATGATATTGAAAATAAAAGTCATTCAAAACAGAAAATTGCGATATGGCGGCGTATTACTCTTGATTGTTTTGCGCAAACATTTATTTCATGTTCCCAACATCCAGCTGCTATTTGTATTTTTCAAAAATTACGTCTCATGGGCAAGATCGCTGGTGGTCTCTAACGTTTTCAATTTTCTCGCTAGATGTGTTTGTTTTCCAGACATATTTGTGTAGCTACTTTTTTGTAGCTAGCAAAAAACAATCAGTCCTAAACCGGCGCAAAAATGTGATTTTAACCCAGTTTTAAGCAGGAAAGCTAACAGATGGACCACTCCGAGTCTTCCCTTAACTGTTTGCCATTAAACGCGATGTTTTGTCGCAATCTATCAAAAACACTAAGCTAAGCAAACCCTAATGAGCAGCGTTCTCTGATGATAGAGATGAAAACTGAAAACACTCCATCATGCTCCAAAGAAACAACAGGGGGTGGAGAGAATGAGAGGGGGAGAAGCTGGAAAGGACCACGCTATGAAATCAACACAACAAAGTGCCAAAACGCTGTCTGTATTGATGGATAGCCCGTGAAGCAGATGCTTCAGTAAAGGTTGCTCATTGAAGTTCTTCTATTCAGTGAAAGTGTCAGATGGAAACTTCAAGGTAACTCAGACTTTTATGGTCTTCAATCAAATCTTGCAACAACACACAATTTACCGGTATTTCAGAAAAACTGCGGCTGGCTGGAGCTTCTGGGGTGTGACCCAAAAGTACATTTCGAAAGAGGACCAGAAGGCAGATAGGGGTGAATCCGAATTCAGGTTCTGACTAAAGCAATTAAACCAAGTGTGAATACAGCCTTCGATTCCATGCGGATTATATTCTCTTTATTCTGTTCCATATTCCATTTTCCCATCACGGTTTAAGTTATTACAGTTCTAACATTTGATAAATGTTTGTGAGCTGAATGTTCTCATCGGCTCTTGTATCCGATGTCCCCATCTGAATAGGACGGTGTAATCTGATTGGTTCTCTTGACAGAACACTTCCTCTCTGGGGCGCTGAAAGAGAGAGAGAGAGAGAGAGAGAGCAAGAGGAACACCTGCTGTCAGACCTGCTTACATCTCCACATGGAGCTTTAGACAGGAGACGAATCCCACAGTCCCACAAAGACCAGACACGCACAGGCAGACTGACACCAGCTCTGCCTCATACGCAAACCTCAGTTATTTATTGATCGGATGTGGCCACGAATAAGTAATGACGTATATGCGCAAATGAACGGGCACACAAGACGACTGCTAACAACTAACAATTTTCGGCTTTAAGACTGTTTGCCCAACATTTCCATTAAGTAACAATAATGTTAAAAATGTTATGTTGAAAGTTTTAGGAATGTTCAAAACATCCTGCTTTTTAGACATCGTATTAACATTCCTTCTTGTAACAAGAACGTTATTCAAAATGTTTTAATTCAGTAACATTTTCAGACAATTCCAACAACATAAAGATTAGCTTTAGATTATTATAGATTATTTTTAGATTATTAAGAACAGCTTTTTCATATGCATGATAACGTTGAAGAAACATTCTACTAGAATTGCCACAAGAGCGCGTGTGTTAAGTGTTTGAGAGAACCTTTAGGGAACATTAGCCAATGTTCTGATAACGTTCCCCGTTAGCTGGGCGATAGTGGAACCAGTATGGCTAAATTGCATCTTTATTGCCTACATTCCCATCAGCCCTCTGCTCAGATCTTCATTAGCACTGCAGCAGCAGCCCGTTGGTCTCTACGGTGAAATCCCAGCAGCTCTTGTGACCAGAGTACCAACACGCCTACTCAGCCACATTTGCATTTGCCTCAGCTGTCTGTTTTGCCTTTTCTCTCTCTGCCTCTCTCTCCCTTTAACAAAAACAGCTTTATAAAGCTTCATAATCATGACAAGTGTGTTTGTGCTGCTGAAGTAATTATGTGTGATAAAATCCAGGTAAATATTTCAAACCATAGAAGTCATTTACTTTTCTGTCTCCTGCTCTCTCTCTCTCTCTCTCTCTGCCTCCTGCTGCTCTTTCCAAGCTTTGCCACACTGCATTCACATGTGCCTGTTCTGATCATTCCATAGAGTGCCTGATATTCGCACACACTGTATTCCGGATTCACACACATACTCACACCCACATGTGCCGATTCCCCACAAGCACAACACACACACACACACACACACACATGCAAAACCTGGATACCAACTGACAGCATCCTTTTCACTCCTCGACAGCTGTGTAGATAGTCCAGCGTACCTGACAAAAGGCCATTGTCACACACACGCACATACACATACACGCGCACAGACCTTTGAAGCTGTATTAGTTAGGGCTTCTTACAGACACAATGGTTTTTCATAATAAGATAATGATATTTACTATACTTGACCCAACCCTCGCAGAAGCATGTTGACATTATCAGATTTAAAAACAAAACATGATTTATGAGGCTTTTAAATAGCGAAGACCACTTTCGGCTTGCTTCACAACCTTTATGAGGACAATTTCAAAAGTTTTACCCTCACAAGTATAGTACACTCACACACTCTCAGACAATATGACAGACACGCACAAAAATATGCGTTTCACACACTTCTGTGCTTCCTGACTATACTGCACGCACAAACACACACTCGTCCAGCTGTTAGTCTATTAATTGTCATTATGCAGGCAGTGCCCACGTCCTCATCACTGTGGAGGACAGCAGCTGGTAGATACAGCACAGAAAACCTTCAGCCCACCAGAGCTGCTGTCAGTCTGCCTGTGTTCCTGACAGTCACGCCCTACTGCCTCAGAGACGTTCCTTCACATCCACACTCTAACATCTCCTCTACTCTCACACATTCCCCACCACTGTTGATTTACAAACTTAATCCCCCAGGGTTGAATCTTTTACTTCTGATCTTGAATTTCCAGCTATCACTGATCTAGAGCACTAGATCTAGATCTTTACTGATACAGATCCTCTTCGCTGCTTTTAGAATCTACCGTCACCGTTCTAGAACCTCCTCCAATGTTGCTTTTAAACCTACTCCTTTATTTATTTGCGATACAGAATCTTCTAGAATCCTCACTACCACTGTTCTAGAATCAATTAAAGGGTAGGTGATTATTTTCCAGAAACACTTTTGTTACGCTGGTTTAATGTTTCTTTACATCCTGATAGCAATCACTGAGTGATCTGAATATATTTCAATATTCTGAAAGGCACAGGACCATATATAGTTCATCCAATCATTGCATTCAGTCCGAATGCAATGATAGGACGTCCTTCTTGCCTGTCAAACAATGTATGCAATAATGTGTTGGAGGAGGCAAGACTTTGGGATCCTATGCTTTCAAAGCTAGCGTGCTATTGCTAGCCTCTCCAAAGAAGTTTTCAAAGAATAATGTAATCTTCCCCAAATCCATCAAGTACAGCATTTCATACTATGATTTTTTTAAACCCTCTGTTTCTGCAAAAGTAAAACTAATCCCCAACTGTAATGCACTAAAAGGATAAAAGCTATTCTAAGTTTACTGTCAAATTAAAACCAGGACTAAAATGGTCAAAACGTAAATTTAAACATAAGCTTAATTGTTATTAGTGCACTTCACTAACAAATCATTTGTTCACAATTAACCCCTATCTTTTGCCTGCAGAAATACGTGCCAAATGATGCAAAACACACAGTTTGACCTAAATACATCAGCCTGTGGCAAAATTCATCAGACTAACCCAAAAAGATCAGCTTTCTCTGCAGCAGGCGTTGTGCACGCTCTGTAAACACAGATCTGAAGATCTGCGTGACAGCAAAGGGTCAAAGATCCTGTTTCCACCAACAGTTGTTTGGTTTGAGCGGCTGGTTTACAGCTATTGCATGGAAAGACCCTTCAGGACAAAAGCACTCACATATATCTCATATTCACCCATTCTCACAGAACACAATAAAACCTGATATGTGCTTCTCATTTCCACATTAGGTCTGATTCTGTGGTCAGACATGATGTGATTGCCACCTCCCCATGCGATTCCGTTCTCTTGGAGGAGAAAGAGGGAATGTTGTGTGATTGCAATTGCAAATGAGAGATTTTAATATTTCTCAGACACGACTCAGCCGCTGTGACCTTTCCCCTGTTTTCCTGGGACCGGACGGATCTCCGAGCAGCACCCGGATAGACCTGTGGGACGCCATGTCTTTCCACGCATGTATTAGGCTAATAAATATAATACCAGCCTCCTGCACAACTAATTCAAGATAGCACTTTAGGGAAAGCATGACCCTCTTATGCAAACGGCACACATGCGTGCACGTGAAGAGGCATTTGCATTATTTGCTTGTCATTATACTGCCTGTCATAATGCGTTTTGTTTTCATGCCACTTCTTGTGTGCGGCCAGGGCTTGTAATTTCGAATCCTGCGTTTCGCTTTCAGGAGATCAGTAATCAGGTCGGACAACATCGCGCCAAAACAAGATTTTTACGGTTTCTAAAACAAAGCTCACCTCCGTGAGGCAACGATTCTGAGTGGTTGTTTGGCATTGCTACTCGGTTGCGGTTACTGTGTTTCGCATGTTAATATGCGACTGCCAAAGGAGCCTCTCTCAAGTGTGTATCATACTGAGATCCCTAAAAATGGTTCTAAAAATGTTCCTCTTTCAATGCAAGTTTGTGGGATTTTTACCTTCATTTTTTCAACTGCCATGCAAAAATTATCCGACCATTAAAGTAAAAGCAAATCTCTCCTCAAAAGGACACAGTTTGATGTATCATTCCTGTTCATAGTACAAAGAATACTGGATGAGTTACGTGCCAAAATGCAATACTACTTGTGATGCATTCCTTTTAAAGATTAAGATTAATTAAAGATTAATTACCCATAATTTTACCCTAACATATACAATTATTTACAGAAGGGTTTATCTATCTTTGTTCTTGGCTCAGAGGAAGTTTAAGGGGAGGGTTGTGAAAAACAACAAATGATCTCCATATAGATTTAGTATATCGGAGATCTGTGTGTGTGTATGTGTGTGTGTGTGTGTGTGTGTGTGTGTGTGAGAGAGAGAGAGAGAGACTTTGATGTTCTTGTAAGCAGTCTGCTCTGAGGTAAGACTGTATAATCCATACTCTTTTCAACCATCTCCTGCCTCAGCTAACGTAAGATTAATCTTGATCCACACAGAATTCCAGAGTATGATTCATTTCAGTGTGGGCACACGCTGATGAAGAATATCACACACACCACACTCTGTTTACTAATGTCTGAATAACTGTGACTATCAGCTCTCTCTATCTCTGACCTAAATAAACAGCTACATTCCACCTTCTTTCTATTTTCATGTCTCTCAAATGTTTCGCTTTTGTGTGTTTTGTAAAGAAAGGGTTAGGAATTACACCGACTCCTACACTCCTAAAATTAAAAGTTATGAAAAGTTCTTCACAAAGGCGCCATAGAAGAACCATACTGGCTTACTGGTTAAAGAGTTGGACTTGTAACCCGAAGGCTGCTGGTTTGATTTCCAATGTCGGCAGTAAATGACTGAGGTGCCCTTAAGCAAGACACCTAACCCCCAGTTGCTCCCCGGGAGCCACAGTGCTGCCCACTACTCCTGGAGTGTGTTCACAACTCACTACTCTAATGTGTGCGCTCTAACTGGATGAGTTAAAGCAGAGGACAAATTACACTTACATGGCCTGCATGTCACTTCTCTCTCTCTATTCAGTCAAATATTCTTAAAAGAATCATTTCTTTCTTACCTTTTCTATAGTCTGAAGAACCCTTTTCCACTACAGAAAACCTTTTTCTGAAAAAGGTTCTATGTATTTTAAAGGGTCTTTGGAGACCCTTACAGCAAAAAAAATTGTTCTTCTATAGCATGGCGAAGCACGTTTTTTTAGGAGCGCAGAATAAACAGGGTCCTGTGTCTGGCTCTCTGTGAATGACTGGCAGATGAGTTTCATTTCAGAGCTGTCATCGGATTGATGGCTGTGTATGAATGATCATAGCCTGTGTAGCGTGCTGAAATGTGTCTGCTTAAATCTGTCGCCATGATTAAACCGTGCACGACAGCAATCTCCAGTCACAGACAGTGTGTGTCTGAGACAGTGCCAGAAATTTATCCACGTTCTGCAGCCGTCACCTATGTTTTAATAGAATTCTGCCGTGCCGAAAATGCCTGCCACAAGCACTAAGCAGAATTCTGCATGTAATGTAATGAGATGATGTCAAGAGTTGAAAATGTTTGGAAGGCAGTTCAATCTTTCATATTTACCACATTAAAACGCTGAAAAAGAAAACCTTTACCAAAATCGACCCTTTAAAAAAAATATGATCCGTAATTAGGGTTCAAGCTGAATTTGGTTAGCCGAGTTTGAATTTGGCCGCTCTAGTTTCCTGTTCCTATAGGTCATTCTTTCTCTATGCTGAATATTCAAAGATAGCACTAACTGATGTACAGAATCAAATATTGATCTGGTTCAGGTCTAGCATATGAGCTGACGTGCTTGGCTGATGTTTTAGTATAAATAGTTTTTAGGCTTATTTTGGTCCCTCTGTCATATCTTAAGCAGGATGAGATGCAAGTTTGTGTTTCGTTCAGTTCTATTAAAAAATGATGGCGCTGCAGATTTTGGGCCAAAATGGATCAGGTCCAGCCAACAGAGTCTATAAATTACAAACACACCCTCAAACACACACATACAACAAACAACTCCATACACAACCACTCGCACACTCGTCATTTACGGAGTACACTTTTGATATATATACAGTGGGGTCCAAAGGACTATACATAAAATATCAGCATTATAATCTAATTCGAGTTTAAAAAGTTAAAGTTTTGGAAACTTTTAGAAACTTTTAAAACAAAGAAATGTTATGATGTAAAAAGAAAATGAAATCTTTATGATTCTGCACTTTTTCCAGGTCACGAATAAAATTTGCAAGAAATTTGTGACACTGACCGTAAAGGTCAGTTGCTTTGCTTGTATTGATGTGAGCAAGATGCTCTTTGGAACCTTCTCAGATTATACAGTAAAAATATGGTCAACTGCATGATATAAAAAGTGGGGCATGCCAAATACTATTAAATTATAAAATTTATGGTATATTTTATAAGGTTTAACTAAAACGGACTAATTAAAAATATAGTAATTTACACTTGTGGTCCCAGACTTTGGTCTGTATATATGTAGAAACATAAAATGCATATGCAGAAGGTTGTGTGGGTCGTATAAGGGTAATTTGTGGAAAATAGATGTTTGCCACTCAAGATCTAATCTAGATCCACTATAATGTCCAATATATGATGCATGATGTTCATGTCGTTTTTAGAATTTCCATTAAAACGTATCCGCAACGTATTCGCAACAGTCTGACCAAACCCGGTTATTTTCATACTTCAGAATCCATCATTCCTTCAGTGGGACAGAAACACAAGGACAGATTGACTCGCTGGAGGGCACCTTTCCTAACACATCAAGCAAAACAATACACACCTGCTCCGTCACCATGGCAACACCACACTGAGAATGCCATTTTGGTGCACCTGTCTAACTTCATGTAAAATATCAGGGAAATCATTGCACTCTTCTACAGCATACTGCACATATCATTAAACTGCCGTTATTGACATTAATTACAGGTTTATTTTTACGATTAAAAACGTTGATCTCCTCAGATCTTCCTGTTTTCAATGCACCAGACTGCACCAGAACGATATCAGTTATGTGTGCATCTCATAGCCAATCAGTTCGCTCGTTCCATCTTCCTCTCTGTTCTCTGCGGAAACACTTTTCTCACAGCATGACATGGTGCAATATCTATGCAAAGGTTTCATCTCTTTGTCATGTTTAGAAATAATTTGCTTCCCTCCTGTTTCTTTATGATGTCAGTATGCAGTAAATTGTCTTTTTGCATCAAATAGCTGCTGTAGAGAATGAAACTTTCCAGACTTTGTCAGGCACGTTTCTGTTTCTTTAAATGATATAAAACTTATGAGGACAAGCGTACAAGCACAACCTCCTCTACGCGTGATCAGTATAGAGTCTGTAACTCAGAAAT
>JAZGTI010011960.1:0-16162 GCA_036877585.1 Botia kubotai | reverse complement strand
TGACAGGATGAAGAAAGAGCAATGAGAGATGATCATTGAGACTGTGTGTGTTTGTTGTTTTGTACGGTAGGTTGGACTGTGTTTGTGCACGTCAGAATGAGTGTGTGCGGGTGTGGCTGGGAAACCACAGTTATTAAACTCACTCAGACCTCTTAGTGTGTACACACAGCTGCTCGCTCGATCTGAATCACACACACACACACACACACACACACAGACACTCTGCTCACTGTTCAGAAGCAGGCAGTAGGAAAGGAAGGAAGCAGGGGAAGTGGAAGAGGGGAGAGAGGGAGAGCAAAAAAGTGGGGGCATTGGGCGCTCAAAGGATCGAGTTGTCCTGAGACTCTACGCCGTTTTCTGCCATTCTTGCATGGACTGCAGAGAAGCCAGCACTGCGGGGGGGAGAGAGACAGGCGCACGCTCGCAGACGCGCATGTACATGCGTGTGATACCGGCATCAGGTGTGTGTTGTTGTGTTATTACAGGGCTCAGCTGACACTGATTTGTGGTTGTTATTGAAAAGTCTCTTGCGTGTGTCGGTGAGGATTTCTCCACAGATGTGTGAAAGGTCTCGAAGAAACGAGGCATAGCTGAGCCGATGGGTTTGTACTCTCTCTCTTTATCATATACTTTCTTACTTTCTGTCGTTGTCTTATCTCTACAGAGGAAACTGTAGCCGTGTACTTGCCTTCAGTAGCTTTATGTTCCGTCAGAGTTTGTATAACACTGTGCATTTGTAGATATTGCCAACTGTTGTCATTTTAATAACGTTTCTTAAGTAAATGCTCTACAATGACCTTTAAATAAGGGCGTGCACTGAGGAGAGCTTGTTTGAGCTCTGCTCAGGTCCTGATAACAATCATGGATTTTTTCCAGCTGTCTCCAGGCCCTTTGTAAGTGATGGCACAAGGCAATCACAAGCTGCTTTTAATAATGTGCCTCTACATTCTCTATTGGGGTCACGTGGGGCAAAGCTAGCGATGCATTCTGCCCTCACAAGGTCTTGTTAACCTGCTTTACTGTGTGGTTTACAACCTTAGACACTTAAATAAATATTCATAATTATAAATATATTCATTTTGATGTTAGCGTTAATGATGTTATGGAAAATTAGTGTTAATGTAACGTAACGTCATTTGTATATTGTATATTGACAATGTGTTGGCCAGCCTGTTCTGTCTATATCGCAAACACTTAGTTTGGTCTACCACTGGTTAGTGTGCGCAGATATTATTCTATTAAATTGTGAGGTTTATTTATTCATGTATTTTAAGTTTTGTGGATTTTACAGCTGACAGTTAGTACATAGATGTCAAAAGCATTAACACACATAATCTAATCTGTGTTTTCAGGACCTTTATGGTATAGAAAGAACACAGAACATTCCGGTCCATACCAGTACACAAGTATGTGTCAGAGAGACACTACACGGAAGTCATTAGCCATTTATTTCTACTCTAACTGTAAATATGAACTATGAATATAGTCACTTTACGAATATAGCAGATAGGATAAAGTATTTAATAAATAGAACAGGGGTTGTTTCAGCGATCAGTGAGTTGCTTTTGATTCAGCGAGTGCTGCTTCTGGCTTTGAAATGAGTTTGTCCTTATTGTAACCCAGAAATTCAATTTCAAGTAACAAGACAAAGAGAAAATGGAATACGTTCCAGATAGGATAAGGTAACAGTTTAGCTTGGCGTTAGTCCTGCAGTATATATCTTGAAATTTGACTTATTGAGCAGCAATCTGGCTTACCGCTTTGATTTCAAAAGCTGGAAGCTATATAAGGAACAAAATTATATAATCGATCACTATTGCATATCTTCTCCTTTTCGGTCATTATGATCATTTTTCAATATGTGGTTTTTGTGATTATATAATCTCTGGATTCTGCCAATTGTCCTCTCTCTTCAGTTGCTTGTTGGGTTGTGCTGGCACATGCCATCTGTCCTGCTTACCAACTTTTTGAGGTTTTATCCCAGAACGTTCACGGTTCCGTCGCTGTGTAGCATCCAGGAGACGCATTTATTTTGGCACTTTGAGAAGGTCTGGCTTGTGATATTTTGAGTGGATTTCACGAGCTGGACTCGTTTCTCCCTGTAGATGGACTGCTAAATCAAGCCCCTGCTTGCTGATTATCGTGTTTGTGTCCCATTAAATTTTATTTTAACCTTCGTAACTCGCTGCATCTGAACGGCGCATGACCTGGAGCTGGCAAGTTTGTGCAAACGCTGATGATCCATCATGATATAAGAATGTTCCAAAAAGAGATCTTCTGTGCTTCAAAGGAAGCAATAAAATGTACTTCTTTGCACAAACAATAAAAATGCATCACATTTGCACTCGATTATAAACGTAGAAGTAGTTCTGTTTCTTAAAATATTTTTGGGTGTTTTGTCAATGTTTTCGAGTTTTAATATTTTACGATGCTGAAACGTTCTGTGTGTTGAATTGAGTTTTGACCCCAAGCTTTTCAATGTGGGCTTTTGAAAAAAAAGAAAAGTCAGTTAAATAAACTGAAGCTGTGTGAGAGGAAGCCAGGAATCATTCTTCATACAGACGCTCCGTGTTTCCCAAGCTGCTGCGTCTGAGCTTGAGCTGCCTCAGTTATAAAGCACATCAGAAGAACAATAGGAGGAAGTTCACAAGTAGGAGGTCTTAATCCCTCTTTCTTTCTCTATCTTTCCACACGTTTTCGTTCCCCGTCGCCGCCGACTCGTAGCTCGTCTCCTAGAGTGGTTATTTTTATAGCTTTTCAGTTAATTGGTTTCTACTTGATCCAGACAATACATTTTGCACAGCTGTGTATTGGCAGTTTTTCATGATTAATTTTTTGATTTGTACTTCAGGTTTGTCACCACCCTTCGTGTCAGGACCTTAGTGACGGCAGCCCGCTCCACCTCTGCGAGTCATGTGACTCCAGCTGTCATCCCATCGCCCGTGACGGCATGCACTTTGACAGGCACCCGCGATTTGACCTGCAGCCACAAGGTACAGCCTTTAGTCTTATGGTTAATCAGTCAGGTTTAGTCTTTCTCAAACGAATCGTTTGTTTTTGACAATTGTAACGCACATGCGTATGGTTGATACGCAATTACTTAAACGTTCTGTCCTCTAGAACTATTTTAAAAGACAAATAGCTGTGGTAGTCTTTTCGTAGCCTTTTTTAGTTCTAAAGGATATATTATAATAAAAATTCATCGTCCTGCATCTTTTACTTTTCGAAATGTATTGAATGTTTTTTAAAGACTTTTTAACCGTTGTTAAAACGTTAAAATCAACTGCAAGCATTGTAGAGAAGTTATATTTTTCAGTATATTTTGATTTGGTTACCACGGAGATGAGAAATGCCAGGGCTTTAAAATCAGAGATGCAATTATTTATCCTGATCTGAGAGCAGCTTTATTAGGAATCTTTATTAATCCAGGCAGCACTTGAGGAATTAAATTCAAATGTTTAAAGTCAAACGTGCTCCTAACTGAAGAATCACTCATATGTGATGTAAAATGAGGAATTAAAACATTATGTCCTCAAGGCATGAATAACGCACAATGTGTGGTGTTTAATTATTATTACTAGCTTCTGGCAGGATGTTAGTGTTACATCACATCCTGTCCCCCACAGGTTCCATCCTGGCCCGGAACGTGTCCACTCGTTCCTGTCCGCCTCGCACCGGCCCGCCCTCTGACATGGAGGACGGAGAGGAGGGGTGCTCTGACCTGGGGTCAGTTTTTTTTTGTTTCATATTATTTCATCCACTATGGACACGTTTGGGCTTTGCTGATGTGTTGTTATAATGAAAGAGGAAGTCTGTAGACTTTCCAGTGACGTCATCCACTGGAAAACATCTGGGATTTGACTGGGATCTGTTTCTGACCATCACACTGCTTCAGGAAATGGAAAAATGAAACGGAGAGTGTGACTCTGAACAAGCTCGGTCTTGATGAGCTTGAATTGAGCGAGTACCATAATAAGTAGGTTTGGTTTACAGCGTGATCTGGATTAGAAAGACAGCAGTGTCATGATTAACTCACCTTCACTCACCACACCTTCCTATCTAACAGGACTTTCCTCCATAGAACACTAAGTAAATATTTGAACAACATACTAGTTTCTCCACTCAAAGACCATGTAGACCAAGGAGCAGACCAAAATTTAAGGCATTACTTATTGTAAACCTTGACATCTATTTATGTCTGCTTGTTGTGTTCATGAGAAAAGCAGCGATGTGCGTTTCATAAAACGAATCATTATTTTCCATCTGCTCTACCAGTATGTTGATTTATGGATTATACTGATTTACTGATCTTTAGATCTTTCATAAACTCGATCTGAAGGTTCTCCTTTGTGTTCCAAGTAAGAAAGCGAGCCAGACAGGTTCAGAACAACACGAGGGTGAAACAATGACGACAGAATTTTTGTTTCTGGAGAAACTTTCCTTTTTAGAGTATTTTCAGGTGTGTTTTAATGCTATGTTTCAAACAATGCTTGTCTTGCTGTTCTCAGGGATCGCAGGAGTGGGGGAATGAAACTTGTTAGGAAGAAGACCAGACGCAGACACACAGACGTAAGAGAAGAATTTGCGGTCTGATTTGTATTAGTCTGTGTACTGCTTTTCAATCGGGACGGAGGTTTGCACAAGACACGATGAATGTTTTTGAGCAACACATGATTCTGAATCGGTTCTCCACCCGTGTCTCTTACTGATGGGTTAATCATAGATAAATCATGTGCAGTCATGCGTTTGGCTTGAGACTGGCTGGGACTTGCTTGCCTTCCAGCATAATGTGATTGTCTATTTTTGACTCTTGTAGGACCCCAGCAAGGAGTGTTTCACTCTGAAATTTGACCTCAATATTGACGTCAGCATGGAGATCGTTCCAGCGGCCAAGAAGAAAACTTTAAGGTGATTATGTTTATGAGCCCCTAGGTGGCGTAATAAACAAACCGATCCATGTAGAAACGAGCTTTTGTGCTGACCTACACTTCATGTCTAAACCGTCCATTAAAATGTCTTTGCAAATGTATTTGCATTGCAGGGAAGTCCTGGGAGCTGTGTTCGAGAGGAAAGGCATTGAGCTGTCACGCGTCAACCTGTTCTTAGATCAGTCCAATACGCCACTTTCACTGGGATTTGAAGCCTACCGCTTTGGTGGTCACTACCTCAGAGTACGAGGTGATTACGGGCTTGCTTTGGTTTAAACTCACCTGGTACTCACCATGTTATGGGAACCAAATGTCCTCACAAGTATAGTGATATCAATCAATTTTAACCATGTAAGGATATAATATTAAAATAATACAAAACGATCTTCTTGAAAATCTAAAATAGCAGCAAGTTTTCTGTGATGGCAAGGTTTAGGGGTGGGGTAGTATAGGGCGATAGAATATACAGTTTGTACAGTATAAAAACCATTACATCTATGTTTCCAAAACCCAACTGTGTGTGTGTAGCTCGTCCAGGAGAGGAGCTGAGGGTGGAGAGATGTGTGAAGGACCCTCGTTCCCTCAGTCTGCCCATCATGAGGTCCTCCAACACACACAGTTCCTCTACCGAGCGTGCAGAGCACGGCTCACTGGGACGTCGAGAGGCTGCAGACCTGCTGGTTGGCCTGGTAGGTGTCTATCTAATTCTGTTCTAGTTCGTTCTATCTAGTTTTTGTCCTCCATTCTCTCTTCTTTAGGAGTTTTACGATGTACACGGTTTTTGTGTGCCTCTGAAACTGAGCAGTTTCACTGTTTGTGCAAGCGTGTCTCCCACACAAATGCAGTACATGTTATTTCCACAGTAATCTGTTTTTACAACTTGCTGTCACCCTTGTGACCTCTATCATATGATCAGAATGACTGAATCATTCTTGTTGATAGCTGTCAGTTGTCCAGAGTATTATTTTGTAGAAGCACGTATTTTCACCTGTCATTTGTCCCTGTTGTAACTCCGTTAAAGGTTAAGGTGTAATTTCTAGCCACTAGCAGCCCCAACCAAAATTGCAGAAGTAATGATTGTTTCCAAACAAGTTTTAATCACTTTGTCTTCTGCCATGGGGCTGAAAAACAGACAGCCCTGCCCCAAAACACACCATTGGTTAAGCAATTCTGTTTGATGACACTAGAAGTGCAGAAAGGATATACTTTACCTTGAAAGAAGTTTCTAAAGCAGCATGGCCGTTTCACCTTTAAGGGACATTTTAGTATCATATCAGAGACATGTTCAGGGTTGAGTTTGTTTGAATACGGGGATGTGTCTCGGAAATCCTGATCGCGCTGCCAAGTGACTCGACTTCCACATGAGTAGCATGTGCCAGCTTGAATTTTCAAGTTCAAAATACAACGAAACCTTCATCTCAAATAAACATTCTTTTACTGTAGCACTGTGACTATGATATTTTGTGGGTTTTTTGACGTACACTGTGTTCAACTGAGGGTATGGGTATACGTTCAACTGGGTACACTCAGCTAACAAGGAACGTTCTTAGAACACTGGATAACATTCTTCAAAAGTTCTCTCAAAGTTATCAAAAATGTTCCTACAGTAACGTTAGATATACAGTAACGTTAGATGTGATATATTATATATATCAAAAATGTTATTAAGTTGTTAGAGGAATGTTTTAAAAATGTTACAGAATTAAAAAATGTTTGATTAATGCTCCTATAACCAAGCAATAACATTAATAAAATGTCTAAATCTGGAAGTTTTGAATATTTCTAGAACATTCAAAATAACATTTTTAACTTTTTTGTTACTTAATGGAAACGTTAGGGAAACATTCTTACAAGCTGACATTGTTAGCCGGATATTACCTGCAGGTCGCGTGGAGTGTTTGCATACAGTATCAAACAGGAGCAAAGTTCAAAGCTCATGGGACATTATTTCCGTGTGACTGTCCGAAAGCGCTTTCTGCTTCATCAGCAGTTCTGCGGAGAAAGAGGTTAACCAACTTCACCCGGGATGTCCCTAATGGAAAATTATGTCCCTCAAAGAACATTATGTTGAAAACCAAAACATTTAAAAATCTCTTGGAATTGCTTCCAGTGAGCAATCACAATAAGAAAATGCTTCTTTGAAAATCATTGGCACACGTCGAGCCTCATGTACAGTAGCTACTGTAGTTTTCATGTTTTACTGTAGTTGGGAGTGATGTTGTCTGTAACCATGAGTAACGGGTATAATTTGCTCAGATGATACAGTGTTGCGCAGTATAACGGTAAGAGGGCTTTTACCGTATCGTGTCAGCAGGTTAGATAACTAGCCGTAAAAGTAATAGCCAAGTCATAAAGAAGAGAGATAAGATAGTGCCCTACCGTCTGTCAGGGCCATCGCGACAGACAGTATGTGTGTCACCTCAATGAAAGGAAGCACAAAGCTGGGCAGAGCAAGCACAATGTGTGGTAAAAGTTCTCCGCTCCACCTTAGCTACCGGCACTGAGGCCAAAGGGCACAACCGAGTATCAGACGAACAAAGACAGACCTGTGAAGAGCAACACAGAAAGAGAAAGAAAAATCGAAGAGGTTAGACGCTCACCTGCATTTTGGGGAATTTCAAAAGTGGATACAGTTGCTATTTGTTGTGGCCTTACTTTTAAGGGATCATTCCTCGACCGTGTAGACTACTGCTGGAGATAACAGAGAATAAGTGAAGAGGACTAAATCATTTTTGTGGTATCTTTTTATACCGTTGTTGTTTTAAAGTATTTCCTTAAGTGTAAATGGAATCAATGTTCCATGTAAAAACGTTCAGCTGTGGCTGTCGACCTGAGCTTTCCCGTTAATGTGGGCGAGTTTTGTGAGAGGGTCTGCGGATCTGTTTGACACCCAGAGCCTCTTCTGGTACTGTTCCATTTGGACCATTAAGGTCTTACGAACTCTTGCATGGTACATCGACCTGGGCCGGTGTGGAAATGTTGAATTTCCGTCAGAGGACGTGGAATGTGCCCAGCGTGCCAGCTTTGCCGGAGGTGCCCGGTGGACTGCTGATTCACTACAGCCCTCTGAATGAGCTTCCCCAGCTTCAGGCCCACAGGCGTCATGTCACAGGGCTGGTGGCTGCCCGCGTGCAGCGCTTTGAAGCAGATAGCGCGCCGCCTCCCAGCCCCTCACCCGCTGAGACACCGACCCCTCCTGATAGCCCCTCATATCCACCAGAAGAAACTAAACAGGAGATCAAGGTATTGCTGTTATGCAGGTCTGATATCAAGTTCCTCAATTCGTAGAGTTCATGAAAAGGTTCCTCCCCAACTAACAATTTTAAGTTGTAAAAACATTTCTGTAATGTTTCTATTACGTAACAAAACAGTTAAAAATGTTCTAGGAACGTTCAAAACATCCAGGTTTTTTTAAGACATTAATGTTATTGCTTGGTTATAAGAACATTATTTAAACATTCATTCTGAAACATTTTTTAAACGTTACACTAACAACTTAAGAATGTTTCTGATATATGAAATATGACGTTAAAAAGGTTCTACTAACATTACAGCATGAATTTTTTTTGATAACTGAGAGAACTTTTAGAGAACATTAGCCAATTTTCTGACCATATGCCCTGTTAACTAGTTCTCTGTTTTCAATAAACTTGTCATATTCATATGAATGTTTTTATAATGCATGCAACACGAAACCAAAAGGTTGCAGTTTAGTTATGGCAGTATTTTATCTTTTACCTCCACTATTTTTTTATTTCTCATTTTATTATTTCATTCCTGTTAATATTTTGTATACTTGTTTCATATTATTTATAGCTAATATGATTTTTTTGTAATACAGTTCAGTTTTTTGCTGTTGTAATTCGTAGCTTATCATTATGTTTCGTGAGAAACAGAAACTCATCGCTCTGTTATCTCTTATAGCATCATATGATTAGGTGAGTGTTATTTCTGGGTTAATGTTTTACTACAGAAACACCTGGAAAGTTTAACACTGTTGCTGGCCTAAGTGTTTTCTTATTTCTCCAGCTTATTTATTGACTCGAAGCACGTTGTGGATGTTCTCTGAATCACATTGGACAATATTAAGGAACTCCCACAAGCCCGTCTATGAAAGAACACTGACAGTGTTAAATGGCTGGTGTTATCCATCTGCATCTAGTTTTCATTTCGGTGGTGAGATATAATTATCCAAGAAAAATGATGCCAGCATATATTTCAGTAGATTGTGTCTCAGCAGGATGTAATAAGATAATAGAGAGATGAGCTGTTTGTTTACCAGACTTTCTGTATCTGATCTCAATGTTTTGGGGTGTTTAGAGAGACCTACTCTTCAAAATGCAAATCAGGCTGTTATGCAAATTGCACTAGCACCTAATTAGTCACAGTCACTTAGGTTACCTTCAGGTTTGTCACAAAGTAAAGAGAACTGTGTGCTGTGCCTCTGGAGACGGACCCCCATTCTGTTTATATGTACGGTTTAACATGATATGTTCTGATTATACTCTCAATATTTAATCAATCCTTTTTTACTGTAGACTCTGACAAAATAAATCTTTAAACCATATGGCTATTAAATGCATTATTTGAAACTCCAAACAAGTATCTTCCTTCCTATGAAACACACAAAACTTTATCTACAGAAATAATAATCAAATTATTACGTACAGCAAGTGTGCAAAGAGATCATTACGTATCGAGTTAAGTTGTAGTTGTGCTCGGTTGAATAAAAGCAGGATATGTAAAGGACTTGCCACTGGTGCCTGTTTAAAAAACAGATGCATGATGTTCCATCTGCCCTCACAGCAGACGGGCATTATTGCACTGTTCCGCAGTCAGCTCGTGTCACTCGCTCAGAGCTGTATATTTTAAAGGAGCCACTGAATAGCTGCTCTGAGATCAGTTGTTGGAGATAGCTGAGGTAGCAGATTAAGCTCCTCCCCCCTCCTTCTCTGCCCCTGCTCCTTTCCCCTCTCTTCCTGTTCACACAATAGGAGGGCAGGATTCTGCAGTTACTATGACACCCGGCCAGCCCTCCTCAGCAATGCAGCGGGCTAGTGCTCCTTCAGGTTCACTCACACGCACATCTACACACAAGCCAACGAGCCTGTGGAAGTGGATTTGAATGCATTAGTCCATCTGAGCTCCTTTAAGAGTGTGCAACATCAATGTAGCATTTGTCAGGTCTCAGAGAGTCCAGTAGGGAAGCAGGTTGCAGATTCATTTTGGAGACAGCATGGGCCTGGCTTTCTTTTGATGCCGTGCAATGTTGTGTACTGCCTTGGAAATGCCTCTGACATCTACGGTGAGCTTATTATTGCTTGTCTTCTCTGTTTGACACTTTGGTTACCTGGGGCTTTGTACGCATGGTTTATATAAACATTTTTAATCAAATATGAATGTTCGGAGAGCATCTGTCTTGGAATTGGTGGGAAAAAATGTTGGCTGTTATTTATGCAGCGTCTGTATTTGCTGTCTTTATAATCATACTCTCCCATACGTCTTCCAATAATAATAGCCGATATAATGATTTAACCAAACATATGGTCCCGCAGTGGAAAATTATATTGCTCAGAAACTTGTCTTAACTCAGAAAAATTCATTTAAGTCTAAGAACATATTTCTCCTGAAATAGTTTAGGAAAAATACATGTAGACAAAGATATTAATTAATGTGTACTGTATAGCAAAGCTAAAATATAGCATGGCAAAAACCTGAATTCATATTGTAATCTGATTGGGAATCAGATTACAATTGTAATCTGATAGTAATGGTATCTTGGCAAATCTAAACCGTTCAAGACCAGTTAAGAAAATATAGTAAAAACACTTTCATTGCTGTTTAGAAACAACTGAGATGTTAAACATTCTCATTTGTGGTTTTACTTTTATATTGGTGCATTACAAAGGAAGGACATTTTCAATTTTGCATTAAATGAGCCAAATTGTGCATTTTTGGCTTGGTTTATATGTGTACACAGAAAACTGGTTGCACAAATGAGGCAAGCAGGTTCTCCGGATGAGCACAGACCAAGATGATCTGAGCCTGTCAACCTTGAAGGATGATTTTAATGAGTTCTCTGAAACCAAGGTGTCCTGGTAAATGCTGCTTTATGGGGACCGTTGATTGATGTGTTCTTCTCAGAGATCAACATTAGATTCTGTTTATTTGATAGGTTGGTGTGTTCACTGTGATCTTTGGACACATGTTCTGGAATCTTTGTGACGTTTAGATGTTCTCCAGAATATGCTGTTTGCTGGTTTAGCACAGGGAATTGTCCTGACCACACTGAAGGGATTTTTGGCTTCATAAAAAGCCAAGAACATGTTGAGTTGATCTAGAAATGTTTAACTGGTTAAGTAGCAATGAAATGGACTTTATCTCCATCATGAGTCCAATTTTGGTCACCAGCAGCAATGGACATTCCATCTGTTGTAAAGCATCGACATCATCCCAGAACATCGACCAATGAGTTTGCCTCCAGGTCTGCAAGATTTTGAAAAATGCCAGATTTGTTTTTAACCCATTGTAATTGCATTTTCCACTGTAAAGAAAGACATTACCAGAACACAATGTCCAAGTAATGAACCCCAGGGGACGTTGAGTGGCTGTCCCCGCTACACTCATGCATTCTTCATTTCTCTCCATTGTCGTGAGCAGGGAAAAGCCTTTCCTCTGTTTTCACAGTCTTGCCTTGCCTCTCTTCCTGTTGTTGCCGAAGGGTTCCTCTCGATCGCTCGGGTCACAGGGTTCGCTCGTTCCTGTCAGTTGAACCTCCAACGCTCTCTGTGCAGAGAATGTTGGCAAAACCTAAATGACCTTTTCACCTGTTGACAGCACAATGCGCTCCCTAAGGTCAATAAAGTTTTGTCTACACGCATGTGCCACCCCATCCTCAGGTGAAAGATATACAAAGCTGGTCTGAGAACAGGCCTGTCTTTGTTTACGTGTAAATGTTCTCAGGGTTTGGTTTGTGCTGTTCCTCACCTGTCAGCGCCGGACTGCGTCTGGCACTTAAAATTCCACAGCTCGGCCTGATGACTTCAGGACTTTGACGGAGTACAAACGGAGTCTGTTTTGACTTGTGTCAAGTTTGTATGACAGAAGCATTTCCTCTTCTGTCTTGAGTGCAGTGCTACTGCGACATCCAAAATGAACCCTCGTCAAATGCCAAACGGAGTTCATTGGTAGCTTATTTCGCAGTTAACTACATCATTAACGCAACCAAATATATAATTCGAATAGGAATGATATATAACGACTTTTTGAGACATGCAACATTGTCTGGCAGCTTTTACCTTACTGGAATATTTATTGTGATACAGGTTTACTTAAAACATATTTTATTCTCCTGAACTCCATGTGGTGGACTCAACATTGTTTGCAATAAAATAATGAATACTGGATTCTGGTCATATCAGGCTTTTCTGTGCATTTTTGTTGTGTAAACACAATGAACATAATTAAGGATCACAATTAAAGCATATTGTACTGACCATCAATAAACATATGAAATATCTCTGTTTACTGTCACAGGGTCACACGCGTCGGCGAAAGAACATGCCGGAGTTTCTGGGTGAAGCCAATGTCCCCCCTGGTCAAGACTCGGTGTCCCAGCTGGGTGGCTCTTTCCCGGGCTCCGTAACGGGTACAGATCGCTGGAGGAACCGCGCCGCCAGCCGCTTCAGTGGCCTCTTCAGTTCCAACTCAGGAAACGGTTCTCTTGGGAAGGTCAGCATCTGTGAACATCGAAAAGTTTCATGTACAAGGCAGTTTCTCATTTGAAGAAACAAGCACTTGCCTATTTTTGGCTAGCGTTGTACCTTTCACACTTGGGCTGCTGTGTAACAGCTTAGAAAAACAGCTTTGGACTAATTTGTCAAAGTATCGACCCACTTAAAAGTGTAATTGTAGAAGCAAAAACAGGAAAATGTACAAGTAGACTTTTCCTTGAAGTGACCACGTTCAGGATGTGAACAGATGGATATGTTTTACCCCTCACACGTGCAGGAACCTTTGGCGGCTTTGTGCTAGCAAACCCTAATGACTTAGAATGGTTTACACGCCCCACCTGGCCCTGAGGCGTAAACTCGGGGTCAAAGCTCAGGCTGGGCCTTCTTCCTCTCAATGTGACTCTTGTAAAAATGTCATAATGGCCTGACGTTGGTCCGGTGTGGACAACAATGCTTGATGGAGCTCATGAGATCATTAAAGGTGGCGTGACATTTATTCCATGCTACTGTACAAACAATACACTATAGTATTAACGTAAAATGCAGATCATATTATTGTATCGTAGATACAATATTGTTATTTTTAATGATTGATGTTATACATAGTTGGTAAATTTGTCAGCCTCCCCACAGTCATGGAAACTTGGTGAAACAAAAAAAAGTTTTACATTTTAATTTTCTGGCATGGACAAGACAGAAACGTAGTGAATATTCAGATAAAAATTGTTCAGTCGGTTTTTCTAGTTGTAATTAAATGGCTTGAAATTTTCTATTTGTAAGTGCTATCTATAAAATTTTAAATTACTATCCAGTATCCATCATCGCAAACAACTGGAAGAGTCATGGTAACATTCCAGAAATTCATTGGTCAAACGTCGGTAACGTTGAGTATTCAGCTGCGCATAATTTAAACTCATGTCCTGATCTTTCCCATCATCCCTCTCTCTATCTCTCCACAGGAGTGTGATCGTGTGGAGCAGTTACAGAGTAAGCTCTACTCCTACACTATGTTCGGATTACCCAAGATGCCTCCACAGCTCTCCTTCCACAGAGACTCATGGGAAGAGGAACCGAACCTGGAGCTGGAGGAGAGCTGGAAGCAGCTGCTGGAGAACCCGGAGGTACAGTAAACATCTTCCCAATATTCCAGACACAATCCCAAACGGTTGAATATTCTTTCATCAGGATGTTATAACCCGTAATAAATTCAGGGTAATAATCTTCTGACGCGTGTAATAAGAAACCTGTCAGATGAATGCCAGAATCAGTGATGAATGGTTTCATGACTTCTGCTTTTACAGTGATGTTTTCTTGCTGCATTAAGGTGATGGATGTTTTATTGCTCTTTTTGTAATCAATTGTATAAGAGTAACTAAAGCAACGTTCATTTTTTTATGCTAAAGCTGATTTTGTTCTCCAATCCTGTCTTGATTTGCAGAGACAACTAGTGTATGGGTATAGATTTGAACACTAAAAAGGTTCTGGACCATATATATATATATATGTGTGTGTTTCCATTAAACAAAGTTAAAAAAAGTATTTTTATTATGTTTAATAAAATAGTAAAAATAAGTGTTTTCTGCAGTTTGTTTTTTGGGTGTTTTTTGGTGAGTCTGACACCTTTAGAAATCTCACACTTTTTGAAAGTCTACACTAGATGTTATTGTAATGTTTCTGTAATGTTTATACACACAGTAGCATGAAGTGTTTGGTGTTCCTGCAGATTTTAAGCAGGCGTCAGTGTCATCAGCAGGAGGCTGTATGGGAGCTGCTTCAGACCGAGTCAGACTACATCAAGAAACTGCACGTCATCACTGACGTAAGACTGCGCTACAGCTTCTGTTTACACAAGCAGTTTTCTAGAACAATGTACTGTATGTACAGTAACTGTAGGTAACGCTTCTGCGT
This sequence comes from Botia kubotai, assembly GCA_036877585.1. Taxonomy (NCBI): domain Eukaryota; kingdom Metazoa; phylum Chordata; class Actinopteri; order Cypriniformes; family Botiidae; genus Botia; species Botia kubotai. The sequence goes on along the minus strand of JAZGTI010011960.1, from coordinate 1,593 downwards.
TGAAGCACTTCTCTCAAAATCTTCACAACATGGTGTTCAATGACACCACAAGAAGGATTTAGATTAACAGTCTAACATATTTTTTAATGGGGTTGTGAACGTGTTCAGATTCCACTGAATTTCTCTCCCTCCCATCTGTTGTTTTAAACGCAATATCATGTCAAAGTTCTCATTTCTGGAACTTTCTATAGCAGAGTTCAGTCAGCGTCTCTCACTCTCTGTCGACAGCTGTTTCTGTGTGGGCTGCTGAACCTGCAGGAGAGCGGTTTACTCAGTGAAGTCGAACCCGTGCGCCTCTTCAGTAACATTCAGGAGATAGTGCAGCTGCACACGTCCCTGTGGGCAGAGGTCATGCTGCCTGCACTGGAGAAAGCCAGGCAGAGGAGAACACTGCTCGACCCCATAGATCTACATCAGGGCTTTAGCACTGTGAGTGACACACTCAGAATACACAAGCCCTGATCAACATGATGGCTTCGTGTCTTTTATGTGATTGTTCTGCATGTGTATCAGCCCAAAGACTTTCAGTATTACAATATCCATCTTAAAAATATTACCGCCTTAAAAAATATGATATCATCGTAAAAATATTATTCTTTTAAAAAATCAATGTAAATGAAGATGACAGGGCTGCAGTCTAAGAAAGGTTTATTATACTGTAGATTATAGGTTAATATATTTTATGGATATCGGTTCAAAATCAAAGGTTACCCGATAAACGAGGACAAAAAAGGTCGTTTCAGTGAGCAATGTAATCATGGCTTCTTTTACAGATTAGATATCACAGAGATATATTGTAAATGTGACCTTACTGATGGTATTTTGTTGTTGTTTTGTGTGCAGTTTGGTTTCAGATTCAAGCCCTACATTCATTACTGTATGGAAGAGGAGGGCTGTATGGAATACATGCGCACATTACTGAAAGACAACGAGCTCTTTAGAATATACGTAACGGTGAGTAAATAGTGTGCCAGACTCATTAACCCGTGATGCGTTCAGTCTGTCGCAAATACAAAGGCTCCTCTGAAGGTTTATAATATATGAGAGATATGAGAGGTCTTTGGCATAATTACCTCCATTGTAATAGTAACCCATTATTATGACTCATTGCCTCTCGTGGTCAGAGTGTACTTTACATCTATCACTGTTTACCAGATAAGACTTTGAATAAACTTCTCTACCCCGCAGTGGGCCGAGACTCATAAACAGTGCAACCGGCTGAAGCTGACAGATATGTTAGTGAAACCTCATCAAAGACTTACTAAATACCCGCTGCTGTTGAAGAGCGTGCTGAAGAAGACGGATGATCCGCTCACTCGAGAGGCCATTAACAAAATGGTAAGGAAGATTAAATAAGCTGCTGTTTCCGAGTCTTTGATTAGAGGCACGTATGCGCGGTATGTAGTCGTTATATAACTATTTATTTATTTAGAGCAAATAAAAAAAATATATAACATAGTCTAAAAATATTTATTTTACCCTTCAAAATATTTATTTTTAGGTTTAAAATATTTATTTGATAATTAAGAATATTTATGTGGTTTAGATTTACATTTACATTTAAAAAATAAAGTCAGACTGCACTATATTTAT
>JAZGTI010011958.1:0-16164 GCA_036877585.1 Botia kubotai | reverse complement strand
GTTTTATATCAGATGTGCTTAGTTTAGATTATAGTCTCACATTCTGGGCGTGGATGCAGCGGGCAGTTTCCTCTCCACTGCAGTGCTTGCGCTGCAGCGTGTGACAGCATGCGCCTACACGTGCTCTCATCTCTACTACTACTACTCCTACTACCACCCAACCAGGGAAGAATAGGACCCCAGCCTCTCCACACCCACCCACCCCCCTGACACAGAGAGGGGAGGGGAGTCACGTGTGCAGAGGGGAGGCGAGGCTCTGCGGTCTACGGCAGTCTGCGGCAGTGCGGAGAACGTTGCATTTCTCTTGACCCAGATTCCACCCGTGACACGTCACGCTGGGTTAACATTAACCCCAGAACAGCAGGACATGGAAGGATACGCTGCAGGATGTCTCCGGTAGTCAAGGCTGACAAGCATACATGCACCGTGCACGCACGCATGCCTTTGGCAACACAAGCTCTGTGTTCTTCATTATGACAAAATGTGTAACACTCATACTTCACCAACAGACATCCACTGTGAATGATCTATGAAACCTCATTTGCATAAATTATCTTTGCATAAAGCGGCAAACAGAAAATTCTGTTTGGTGACATAATTATGCACTGCACAGATTGCATCATGTTTAAACAACGGAATGGACTTCTAAAAATGTGAATTTTAAATGTGGAAAAAAATCTAACCAGGCAAAAACACAACATGAACAAATTAATTATTTGTAATTAACCCTTGAGCTCAGAATCACAAAGAAAACATCACAGCCAGATCACAACTCAGAATATGGGGCGGGACTTTCAGTTTAACCAATCAATGGCAGACAGAGGAATGCTGAAGAATAACCTAATAGAAAACATTATTTCTGCATTAGGTTGCACTAGAAATAACATACTTTACTTTTAGGTAAAACAACAGTACAATAGTACAGTAAAATAATGTGTATGCAACCTCTCTGAAAGGTCAAGGTGAACAAGGTGAATATTTAGCAAGCGAGACCTTTGCTTCTGCTGCTGTCATACATCAGCCCAAAACCAGATCGATTTCCCACCATCAAAAGTAAAAGACTCACTGACACCCGAATAGACAGACAATCTACACATGAACAGTCCATGCAGGGCTGGACTCCGTCATCCATGAATCACAGAGCGGTCATCCCTTCATCCGCTGTGTCACGGATACTCTGACTGATCTGTTTCCTTCCTTTAGACACTACAAATATCACAGGATGCCCCGATTCCACAAAATAAATAAGGTTTAATTAGCTATGAGACATTTGTTAAGAATTAGCCTGTTATGAAATACCATTCATGGCCTATTATGACTTCTCTCCTGTGACTTTCCTGTGATTATCCATAATGCTTTAGGGCAGATTATGTTATTTTGATTTACAGCTGTATGAATTTCTCTGATGAACCTGTGCTGGGAGCACAGCTGAACTTTAAATGAACTTGAGGAAAAACTCCCTCGTCTCTGTCCAGCCTCTGTGTTATCATGGATGAGAGAGAGCCCCTCTTCATAAGTCAAAAGAGATGCAAACACACCCACTGCCATCCTCCACAAACCCAGAGGAACTTCAATGGAGGTGCCACTAACAAGTTTTGACAGAGAATTTACATCCCATCCTGCCACATTAAGAAAATTCATAAATGTAATGCTATGAACTGTATTACATTGTGTGTGATGTTGCACCTTTGCTTTGAAGACTAAGCTTAAGAAAAAAATGTGTCCAGCTGGTATGACCTTGAAAGGAAGTAATGTTTCATATCTGCTTCATTATAGGGAGGTTACAGTATGCTGTGTAAGGAATTGTCTGACTGTAAAAGGCTTTTATTGCCTCCTGGTGGACAATAGATGTTATGGCAGACAATTCTAAAGCAGGACCCTTGCGCTTCTGGCAACCTTCAAACTAATTTCAAACTAATTACATTTATATTATTTTGGTACAATGACAACCAAAGTAAGTTTAATAGTATTTATACTGCGTGTTGAAGCATGATTACAAAATTATTGAAATTGTCCTGACACCAGCATAAACCTCTATCTTTGGACAGAAAGTTAGCGGACAAAGTTGTCACATGAGATGGGAATAGGATCAGCAAAATCTAATCCAGCTGTGGTTGTATTAGATTTATAACTCAATCTCACTGACACAGGCATGTGACCATAAAAGGTAAATTAAGGATTCATGCTCATCTAAAAACAACAGTCAGTTAAATCTGTCAGCACCATCCAGTACACACTGCCTCTACTTCAGTCAATCCTCAACTTGTCTCAGACTCTGTGTTCTTACAGATCAACAAGCCTGATGGCTCAGCAGTGAGGTGATATTACGTCTGTCATTACTTTTTTTATTTTGCATAATGCCCGTGTAAGTTTGTGATTGCACATTCCTGATTGCACTGAACCTTCTATTGGCCAGCAACAGATTACTCACTGAACCACTAATAATAATCATTTCACTTTGTAACCAGATTCATTTAGTTAACTCAGCAGGGTCGAAAACATGCAATCACGAGCTTGTTTCCTCCCTCTCAAACACATTCTTGTGCTCATTAACATACCTTCTACATGCAGCAGCTACTGAAACGCATTTGGATTCACTTCTCTATACCTCTCGAACAAACCATGCAGCATAGAAAAACGCCACAGGCAGGAACAAGAGAAAGCTAATACGCGGGCCTGTAGGGACACGCTTCTGCTGGCATGACAGCACAGGTGTTTCTGTTGTCTCCTGTGCTTTTATGCGTGTATTACTGCTGAAACATGCATGCTGTGTATTTTTAGTGTTTGAATTCTATTGTGTTTTAATGTTGTTGTGAACGGTTTAAGAAATTCGTCTGTATTTTATTCATTTTTACTATATATTAAACAAAACAAATGAATAATTCAATAATCAACTGCCTGTTGTAAACGATTTTATGAAAAAGACAGAAACATGTCCATTTTTAGCACCTTAAGTTTTGCAAGCCTGTTCATATGAATGCATGGGCGGCTGCTCTTGATCTAGCAGTAAAGCGTACAGTACAAACGTGCATTCTATAAGCACAGTTCTTTAAAAAGTGTTGAACCACAAAATGGTGGCGTCTCTCAGTTAAAGAAAGATAAAGCAAGCCTCTCCCGCCACAAGGCATAAGCAGGAAGTTGAACAAATATCTTTCAAAAATGGTTACCGCCTTCAAAAGCACAATAAATCAAATCGAAAGCAAGGTACAGATCACTGTAGGTACACAAGGTACAGCTTTCACTCTTAATCCCTGCAGCTGAATCAAAGTGTAGTGGAAAAAACATGCATAGAAGTCAGTGTTGTGAGGAACTTACTGTCTGAATTAGTCACACATGCCTTACGGGCATGTAAAATGCCATCAGACCAGCCTACAGCAGGAACGCTAAGATAATGCCAGAAGCACAATCACAGCTTAACATCTAACAGCTATGCAGATTATTGCTTTTTAATCACTGTTGTTTACATACAATTTATTATATGTAACCTGTTCTGCTTTAACATACATTTAAACCCAATCACTCCCACTGCACTTAATACCTGCAACAAAACATACTAGTTGTTTATCTACACACCTCCTGTTTTAATCATACTGATCACTGGCCTGGAGGTCTAATAAAGGGTGCTGTGTCAATATTTGAAGTTCATGGGCTTAATTAAAACCTGTCGCCTTCAACGTCACAACAGTTCAGGGGTCACGACGAGGAGTGCAATACCACGATACAGATGCAGAAAAACAAAAACTGTGTTTTGCTTACATGCAAAAGGTACTTTATTGGCTTTTAATTGGTTACGGTTTGAAAGAAACAAGGGCTGGATATACGACGGTATTTCATACTTACAATATAACCAAACAACATTTATCTAAATGTATCTATTTGGTAAACAAACAATGGAAAAATAAATGGTTACCACCGTACGTGGAAGAATCCATATTTAACACTAGCCGAGTCTGTACGACTGTACAAATAAAGGAACTTTCTGTGCGTTGAAATTCGTGTTTTAAATAAACAAAATCAGGAAGTGGCACAATGTATTTGAACACAGAGGAAGTCTGAAAACTTGTCGCACCGCTGTTTTTGTTCATCAGAATTGTCCTCGTTTCATCATAAAATTCACTTTATTTTCTTTTTAGCAGCGCGCAAATTCAAAAATGCAGGTACAAAATACAGATATAAATATATAACGCCAAATAACTTGATATCCGTCCATGATGATGAACGGCCCTTTGTCAGACGTAATGAAACGCATTTGCTTTCATACAAATCTGCTACAAAGTTCCATATTATATACATTTAAGATCACTGACCTTGAATTTCAAGTATAATTTGTCTTTCTTTCACTTTAGTTTCAGTTTTTCCTAGTGTTTTACCCCGAGGTTACCTAAAACAGACCCATCTCACCTGTACGCGTGCCGAAGGAAACATTTTTTGCCCCAGGTGTCAAATTGCATGGCGTAAAAGCATTGCATGTTAATCCACAATTCTTACCTTAATTTCCACTAAATTCAAGGTAAAGTAAATACAGAGAAACGCTGAAGAACAGCCCGCTCAACGGATCATTGTGAAGATTGTGGCGTGTGTCTACATTTTCCGCATTGGCCAATCAGAGATGTTGCGTTTGCAGGTTGCGCTTGACTGTGGGAGCGCTGTTGACTGTGTTCCTGTATCTATAAAGAGAATTGATTTCGAGAGAGGAAGCGATCTACTTTTGCTTCGTCTGCAGCGTTTTGTCGCTCTTTGATCATTTTGCTTTCACTTGTGCAGTTTTGAACATACACACTCCCCGTGCTGGGTCATTCTACGCGTGCCTTTTCCTGTTACACGTGAATGTTTTATATTTTTTGGACTAATAATGTGTTAATAAATTGCATTGTGCCTGAATTTAAAGTAACAACTTTAATTAAAGTATATTATTAATAATGACTAAATAGCCTCAAAGTTAATAATTAGGCTTAAGCGGTGAGGGACAGCTGTGGTAACTGAAACTGTTTGCAACTCACTATGTGTGTGCACTAACTAGAAGGGTTAAAGGAAATATTCTAAGTAGGGGTTAACATATTTAGTTTGCATGTCACTAATCTGACTTAATATATATTGGGAAATGTTGTGTTCAGAAAAGTAATAGGGATGACAGGTTTAAATTTGACATAAACGTTGATAATTTAATGCTGATAAATCTACAAATGTCCTATTAATAGAGAGACAATATAGCAGTAATACAGCTTATACATGAACTGGGGACAAGTCTTTCAATAATGCATAATGTCAACTAGAATCTAAAAAATATAGGACTAAAGACAAAACACTACCTTTCTCTGCTAGTATTCTGGTTTCATCAATTATGCCTATTTGCAAAATTCTTGGAGAATAACCCTTAATTAAGAATAACCCTTAAAATATGTCAAAGAGCTTGAAGATTATAACAAGGACACTAAGTAGTTCAACAGAAATCTTTATTTAAACTTGACAGCCAAGTGTGGTTTCCTTCTGACTGAACTTACAGTGCAGCAAACACAGACAAAAACAATAAGAGTGGCAAAATACATCCTAAATGTGACATTAGGACTGAATCCAGTTTATTCATTTTTATGGGATGTCGGCCATTAACTGTTTCCAAGCATCAACTGATATGTTTAAATATTTGCCAAATGAGAATACGGCTGGTATCGTGCTGGTTTGAACATCTATCTGAACACAAACACTTGGTCCAACAGTACATTTACAGGGGTCTGAACAAAATGTATCCCTTAGCTGTTAACCATTACTGTAAAATGACCTTAAACAAAAAACTTTTAAAAGGTACATCCCTCTTTATGCTAAAACACACTTTAGCCCTATACATGTCAAATACTATCATCATCAAATGTAGTACAGGTGGCATACATTAATACTTCATCTTTTTTTAACACAACAATAGCTAAAACCAAGTGAACGCTGGTCTCCCTGATAGGGTAAAGAGAAAATAAGAGGCAGCATTAGTTCATTCTGAGTCATACCGAGTCAGTCACTCACTGCTGTGTTTCCCTTGGTGTTCAATTCAAATAGAAATGACCCAAAACAAAACCACAAGAAATCACATTCCACAGTCATTGTAAGCAGAAAAAAACTCACCCTAACCAATCTTAAACAGATCTTCTCAATGTCATTTTTTTGTACAAAGCCAAGAACTTTTGACCAGTCTGATTCATGTATGATTGAAGGGAACATGTGATCTTAATAATTTATGCATGACATGACCTGTATAATATCTAGAGACCAGGTCAAGGTATGTTATTATTTAATCCAATAAAACATGATTGACAAGGACACTTTCCCAGAGCTGAGGCATCAGTTTCATCAGATTTGGCATTAATCAACAACGGGAGAAGAACAATCAGTCCCATGGTCACAGCCACTGTGTTAGCATACCGACACAAAGAGAACATGGGAACAGAGAGGAAACATATCTACCAACAACGTTCTTAAATAAGTAATTAAACTCATTGAGGCCTTCGGTATAGAGATGATGTTCACACCAATAATTCAAAGCGATGCAATCCTAAGGAATGCATATGTTGATTGTGTATGTATAGGAGATGATAAGTTATATGCTGAAAACCTTTACATTTTGGTTTTGATCCCTGATCAGCATACGGCTATGCTGGGAATTTAAACTCTTATAGTATTTAAGTAACTTGTATTCTTGCTCTCATACGCCTTTCGGAAATTCAAGAGATGATTTTTTAAAACAGTACACTAAAATGTCCAGAGTCACTCTGGCTCCATAAGCAAGCAGGGTTAACATACATTTGCACACTTGTACATTATACATACGTACATAAATATACACTTACATCTGTGCATATGTATGTACAAAGACACTTAAAATGGACATACATATAATTTTATATGTGTACACATACACAAAGTTACAGCATACAGGTTAAGTGCTAGATTCCATGTATAGCTACTGCAAACCCAGTTTGGCATGCTGGGTTGCCATGGCTACGATAATACTGGTAGGCAGGATAACACAGTTTATGAACAACACATAGTTTACACATTTCACCCTTGAGGATTAAGGGAGCATGGGTTTGATACTTCATGTTTTGTTTGCCTGGAGACGGTTTGGATTTCAGCAGCTATGTACAGACGCAATGCCCACAGTTCAGCGTGAGACCACAGAGAACGGAGCTTGTGCTAGATAGAGAGCCTCACGCCCGCCTGTTATATGCTGTCAGTCTGATAGAATGTGCACAAAGGACATTGGGAAGACCCCTTTCCTTTCAGGCTGCCCCTCTATGTGCCCGATCTGTTAAAAAAGGAGTAAGTGGCTTCACAATATGAAACAAACCAATTATATGACTTAGTAGATTTAAGCGCAAGAGCTCTGTAGAATTCTTATATAAAGTGACATAAGTGACATAAATTTTAGGTGACCTGTTCCTTTGCGAAACACTAATACAAGCAACTGCATGGCAGATCTACCTACCCACCACTCCTGGTCCTCTTCCCCTGTAACTATTATAACCTCTCCTTCCACAAAGGTCAACTCATCATCATTATCTGCTTGGCAATCATAGATGGTTTTCACTCGCCTGATTTTGTTCTTTCCCTGTAAATAAAGGTTGTGATGTTTAGTGTTGATGTTTTCCATTTTAAACAACAGCGTACAATATTTATAGCATAACAATGAATACATTTAATGGTTTCCAAAATGTCTTTCACTCACTATTGTGTTTATTTTCCGTGGCATGGGGACCGGCATCTCCACAGCTCCTGGAGGTGCACCATTGGTTTCTTCACTAGCCTGTTTGGGTGAGAGCTCCTCCTGCAGGCTGGATGACTGCGCCTCTGTTAGCTGGGGCTTCGGACTTGTTTCTTCCTGCGTCGGTTGCCTCTGCGTGGGCTCGGGTACAGAAGACGTTGTGGGCTTGGTTGGGAGATCTGAGAGCTGTGGTTTAGGGGGAAGATCTTTAAGCTGTGGTTTGGGGGGAAGGTCAGAAAGTTGTGGTTTTGGTGGTAAATCTGACAATTGTGGTTTCGGGGGAAGATCCGACAGCTGAGGTTTAGGGGGAAGATCTGAGATGTGCGGTTTCTGCGGCACCTCAAGAGGCAGGGGGCGCTCTGCGGATTGCGGGATTTTAGGAGGGGGCTCTGTAGGTCTAGTTATTGAATCTGAAGATCTGGTGGGGGGCGTGTCCAGGGCCTGTAAGGGTTTCTGCAGCACATCAGGTCCTGGACTGGTCTTGTCCACTGAGGGTAGGTGAATAGTGTCAGTCTTTCGTAGTGCCACTAAAAGAACAAGACCAACATGAACAGGTTAAGATACACGTATACAGGTACACATACAAGACATGATTAAAAATGGCTAAATATAAATCATTCCTTTGGGGTAACGGGTATATATGTACCTTTTGGAGGTAGTTTGGGAAGAACTCGTGGGCCAAATGTTGCTTTTGTGTTCATAGAAGGAGTGCTAAAATCAAATAGTCCCAGTCATTAAAGTTAATATATCATTACTAATAACTAATACTGACAACACTAATAATAGAAGAAAACGTTATGTTGTTATAAGCATGAGAAAAACATGAGAAATCTAAAGCCAGTCTTAGCTAAGGTATAAAGCTTTTTACCTTTAAGATCTATTAGACATAAATTGCAAAATGGTTATTGTGTAATAGAGAGAGAACAGGTGCATTAATGTTAGAAATGCTCATTTGTAACAGGTGTCTACTAGCAAGTTTGCAATATCAAGTAAGTTGTAATCCTTGTGACTTAAAGTCAGTGTCGCTCAGCACCTTTGCTGCTGCTGAATTCCCTCAAACTTATTGGCAGGGGACGTCCGGTTTGCAGAAAGAGGTGTGGGCTCACTTCCTGTGAGGTTCAAAATTAAATAGCAAAAGGTTTAAAGTGAGATGTGAGATGTGAAAATGCTACATCTCAATAAGAGCTACCACCATATGCTGTAGCTGATGTTGCATACACATCCCAGTGACCTGCACTGATGTTACCAAGACATCTCAATGGTGACATTTGTGCTGTACAGCCATTATTTTTATAAATGTAATGGTATTATTTATTACAAATGTACTATTTTATTAGTAAACAATTTAATAAAATCAACACAGGTCACTGGCAAAAAACACAACACGAACAAATGAACTGTTGTAATCAATTACTGTGAAGCTCAGCCTAATAAGACAAACAGAAAGCAGCCATAAGCTAATTAAAATGGATACTGTATAGAGATTAACCAATTTAACTCTCATTGTGGGGTGAGGAAAGAGAAAATACTGCAGGAATCTCAGGTCAGGTGTTAATCGTATTAACATCTGTGGGGTCTTCGAACATTAACACATTCTCACATGAACAGGAGTCCTATTTTTCATTATGCAAGAGGCATTTGAGTTGGCTGAGATGGTCAGTGTCAAAATTCATATCCACCCATTTTACACCAACACCAGCAACACAACAAAATTGCGAGTACTTTGCTTATATTTTCTAGCACAGCCGTTGGCATCCCTTGATCATTTTCTTGGTGGCATTGAAATGACTATTATCACAAAACTGAGGTGTTGCCACCTGGACGCACCTTTGCTTTGGGAGCCCTGAAGCACGGGGCTGGGGGGGTCTGAGAGGGCGCGCTTGTGTCCAGGAGGTGGAGGAGGAGCTCTCTTCTTAGACAGAGTGGAGCTGCCTCCTACACTCGATTGAGAACCCAGAGGCAGGGAGGTGGGCGGTCCAGTGGGTGGAGCTAAAAAAGAGAGACGAGCTAACGTTGTGAGGCAGGAAAAAGTGAGGCAGAGCTCCCCGGAACAAAAAAGGAAAAGCTACACTCTCCTAATTATACATGTAGTGGACAGTAATTTAATAAGCCCACCTAAATAAACAAGAAAATGACACAGGAAGACTGAAAATGGTCCCCGAATGAAGGTGACGGCTTGAGATCATTAGATGAAACAATACAGCCAAAGGTTGCACATTCCAGTTCGCAAGCAAATAGTGGTCTTGATGGTCTTGATGTTTTTTCCCAGTATATTTTCAACACCTAGCTCCTGTCCTCTGTTTGGAAAAGCTTTAGCAAAGGGCCGTACTGTCACCCAGGGTTAGCCTCCATTGTTCGTACAGGTGCCACAATATACCTCCCCCGCAATTAGAGTTAATGCAAAGATGTTAGATACATGCAAACAAGGCAATCTAAGGTCTTTTTGCATGCTTGGGTTGCTCTTTGTTATCTGCACTGTAACAGCAGTTCATGCACTCTGATCTTATAGATGTCGTACCTTTTGTTGTGCTCTTGCTGGCTATTGTGGGCCCCTCTGATACGGGCGATGCAGGTGTATCAGTGGAGGTGCTGTAGACAGGGTTGGCGAATGCTCCATAGGAGAGTCTCTGTTTGTCCCTGTGTCCTAGATACCCTGGCAGAGACAGTTTCTCCTGAGGAGACACACTCGAGGAATGACAGAAGCTCTGAGGTCGCGGAGAACGTTCCTTCTTCACTGGACTGGGCTGTGACACACAGAAATAAAAGACATTTACAATACAAATGCATTTCAGAAGGTTAAGTCAGTACGGTTTTTTATACTGTAAGATTCAAGAAAACACGTATGGTGAAACAACCAGGGTACCACACAGCATGTGGTATTTATATATATTGTTTGGATATATTGTTGAAACCAGAGAAAGACAGGTAGTTCTAAAATGAGAGAATGTAGATATTTTGAGAAAAGTTGCAGTGGGTTTGTGTCCATACAATAGAGGTCAATAGGTGCCACTGTTGTTTGGTTACCAACATACTTCAAAATCTCTTTTTAGTGTGTGTTCCTCAGAACCTAAAAAGTCATGCAGGTTTTGAATAACATGAGGGTGAGTAAATGATAGAAGATTTTTCATTTTTGGGTGAACTATTCCTTTAAAGCCAGAGATGTATGTGTAGAAATATAAATGAACAAAATTATATAGGTGTCATTGCATTACTATAGATACAAACAATATCAGCCCAAGTGTCACTTATATTCAGAAAACATTAACATTTTCCAATCAAAAGGAATGTTAGGTTTTAATTTATACAATAGTAAACAATATTTAAAATGAAGGCAAAATGTATTTTAAAACTACACCAGTGGTTGTTCTGTAAGAACATGAGAGGAACATGAGAGGAACTGACTTAATGCATCTAATAAATATCATCTCAGAACCAGCTGAAAATCATTGCAAAAATGATTCTATCCAGTATTATTTTTATGAGGATGAAACTTGGTCTCATGCAGGGTACACAAACCTTGTCATCGAGGTCATCGTCGCTCTCATCGATTTCCTCCAGCCGCAGGTTCCACTCGTACTCCACATGCACATGAGGATTAAACCTGCCAGCTGCTGCCTCCCCCAGCTGCACATTCAATCACAACCCATTACCATAATGCATGTCTCCCTCTGACAGTACTGCCACGCACACAGCATGATATCACTCACTGCATGTGGCCGTATGGTGATTTTGGGGAAATTAAACTTAACAACAACAACAAAGATCATAGAACTTTAATATATTACTGTTTACAGGTCAGGAAGTTCACACTTACCAGCTCTTCACACTGTGTGTTTTTTAATCGCCTGGCTATGTCCACAGCTGTCTCCCCGTTTTGATTTACTGAAATAAGACAACAGACAGTACAGCAGCATTACTTATGCATTTCAGTAATTCAGATTATTACCACTTAAGATTTTATATAAATGAATTAGAGGTGGTGAGGGGGGAAGTGATACATTTAAACTGGAAATACTGCAAAAATCAAAGCCTGCAGGTCAGGTGTGGTTATACCGGTGAGACATCTAGTACAAGAAAATAATGCATAGTGGTAATATATAATCTCATAATGGTTAAAAATTCGTTTCATAGGGAATGAAACGTGTCTCCAAGCCTTCAGAGAGGCATGCAGGTAAATCAGCTTCAAAATACATCATAAAAAAACATCTCATAGGTTAATACAGTGTATAGAAAGACATCAGACTGAAGTTACTTTTTAGTTTTAATGGAGATTAAGAGAAAAAGATGGAGTTAACCATTTTTAAATCAGTGCACGTGTTAACTTGCTTTGACAGGCATATATATAAAACTCCACAGAGATTTAGAAAGTGGTGTACTAAAAATAACTCGCAAAAGATGTTTGTGCTTACCTAGATCAATAGATGGCTTTCCCCTGAGCAGCAGTTTGAGACACTCTGGCTTCTCATATGTGCAGCAGTAATGCAGAGCCGTGTTCCCACTCTCTGTCTGTCTGTCTAGAGTTCCACTGTAAACACACAGAGCCACATTATCATCCCTGTGCTTCATGCTCCCTTAATGAGTGTTAGCAGACTAATGCACGCTACGGAGTATTCTGTCTGGTACCTGTTCTGGACCAGAAAGTCCACCAGATGCAGTGAGGTCTGGTCTGATGTCCGCACGGCAAAATGCAGCGCGGTTTCTCCCGGGTCCTGTTGGCCGTAATAGATAAAAGCAGGAGTGCTTAAGATAACATCACTCAGAATTATTAACACTGGCTTAAATATTCTGTACAAAGCATCATGAATGGAACAACACAAGTTGTTATTTGTACGATGTATTTTCTTGTGCAAGCATTTTCTTACAAGGAAGTGCAGATGTAAAGTAATCCTGTACTGTGACAGAATGCTTTTACTAACAAACGACAACTTTGACATTTGAAATTGGTCACGCAAACTATTCATCTTGAAATGTTCAATTTAACTGCCTTAAGATGACTAAATCCCATTCTCACAAAAGCAACACACAATTCCATGATGGACCGAGAGAACTTAGTACCTGTCCTGTTTCTGGAAAAGGGTCCATTAGCTCCACCCCATCTGCATAGAGCTGAATAAGAGCCATCAGGTCTCTGGTTCTCACGGCCTCGTACAGATCACCCTGTCTGGCTGTGGCTGTGGTTGCTGTCCGCCGAGCAAATCTGTGCTCTACATACTTCGCAGTTATGTATTCCTTCCTTTCGGTCCTGGGAAAAAGGGGTTTGTTTTAAAACTTTGTTTTTAAAAGCATACACTGTCAACTAAATTTTTATTAATAAATAAGTACTTGAAACAGTGTTATCTTAATAACAAATGTCCAGGACTACACACATTTACTGGGTTAGTTACTTACATGTCACTTGATGGTGCTGGTTTTGGTGATGGACTCGGCAGGTTCCCTTCCAATATTTCATTAAAACTACTGTTACCCACATTTTTAGCCAGCTGTGGAGTGATAGCAGATTTAACAGATCAATATTAACAGACCCACATCACAACTATGAATTATTATTTGTGTAAGGATAAATGGCGCCAGGTGCAAATACAGCAGGGTCATGCAAATAAAGCAGGTATGAGACCACTGATGAAATGCTTCTGTTTCATTACAAATCACATTATTGGTAACGTAACAACTGTGTCCAAAGTTGAACTCAGTATGCACTTAAGCTGCACAGACTCAATATGCTTGTGCAATAAAAAAACACATTGAACCACATTATCCCGATATGATTTGATCATGGAATCAAGAAAATCTGACCATGTAGAAATGAAATAACAAGGTTAATAACACAGATTTAAACAGACAATCAGTAACTAAATCAGTAACTATTAAAACATTCTGCATAATTGTATTCCATTTAGAATTCTTCAAAATCTCAAAACTTTATTTCAATTCAAGGCTTAAGTGACATAAAAAATCTCCATGTGGTCTCAGTCTTTCTGACCCACTGTACTTACATGACCAATTCAGCTACCAGTTGACATACAAATGACAATATACTTATTTCAGAATTTAAAATTCATACTGTATACAAACAGTAAGCTATATGTTTAGATTACCAGGAGTTCAGAGGTGCCAAGCTTGTCTAGCTCCATGGACTGGATTCGTGAAATATGAACACCCATTTCCCTATGGATCCCCGAACACTCAATGCAGGTCAGGATGCCGAGGTTAGTGGATAACCATTTAGGATCTACAGCAGAGATGAGGAAAAATGGGACTTTTATTCTATATTATTGTTGAGGATTTTGTGTCCTGTTATTTACTTCACAGCCACAAGGTGGTGCCTGAATCTTTGAAACTCAGATTGGACACTGCTACACAGACCTGGCACAAGTTGGGACATTCTCAGAAATCACTGAAAAACTGTGTATGTCCATAAACAGATTTGCTCACCTGGCGCTCCACAGTCACAACAGACTTCATTTCCAGGCATGCGTAGCAGATCCTCTATGATGGCCTTGGTCAGATCATCCAAACTGTCATCTCCAGCGCTCTGTTCCCCACGGAACGCCATGTTCAGAGCCTCTTCCTTACTGTTAGTCAGCACTGAGATCCATCTGTACATCACACATGCATTTATATATATATATACACGTATATATACATATATATGCATTAATTGCTTGCACACCACCACAGATGGGCACGCACATGCGATAACACGTTATGTGATAAACAACACTGATGCACCAAGACAAACATTGTCGTTTATACACAAACACTGATTTAATTTTCTGTGAACAGGTACAGACCAACACTAAATCAATAGCAAAATGTACTATATATTACATATGGGTGACATATTGAATACTGACAGAACATTTTTGATTATTTTGGTGGGGACTTAAAATTAAGCACCTATTTTGGCCTTTAATTTCCCACATCATCAGGTTAATTTCATCACCCCTGCTTGTCAAAACTTTACAAAAGATTCACACTTACATTACAAACTCCTGTTCATCCTCTGCCTGGAAATGATAAGTTCTATTATCTGAAGGGAGAAAGAGGTGGTGTTAATAGAGGGTAGAAGTACATTATCTATCAGTCACTATACACTGCACTTAGTGTGCTCTCGAACTGTGTAATGCAGTTAGTCTTGCTAGCATTTGGCCTGGATGAAAGTACGCTGTAGTTTGGGAGAAATTGCTCACGGGAGATCAGGTCAAAGCACTTCTTATCCTCTCCGCTGGGCTTAACCTGGCAGGTCAGCAGATTCAGTCTCACCGGCTGCCTGTTAGACTGGACGGAGAGGAAAATGAACAATTATCCAGTGAGTTAGTGACCCGCAATTCAACAGACATATCAGTCCGACAGAGACTTCTACAGGTATGTACATATTACATAAAAATCTAAACAATAATGGAGGTTAACTCAACCTGATTCTTAGTCATTCATACAATTATTTTACAACAGTTACAATATTTCTACCATAACAGAATGCCGGTAACCATAAATATATACCTTATATATATATACCCTAAATATATCATATATACCTCCCAATGTGCAAACTAAGCCTCCAATCCAGCATCAAATGATCTGAGACTGAAAACATATTGCATGAAAAGTTTGACCGTTATTTGAACACTCTTTATTAGCATTTTATATATATATATATATATATATATATAAAACAATCATGAAGACTTTTTCTGTTTCTGAATTTTAAAAAGCTAGTTTTTTTTTGGGATAGATCACAGATAGATCACAGATGTCAGGGCAGAGAACTGCACCACATTAAAACACCATCAGGAATATGAGCATATTAGCACAGAGACCGAGTGCAAAATGCAATCGCTCCACAGTGTCAGCTGAGCAACAGATTACACAAGAAAACTCATGGACCACCTGGGGCCAGAGCATGCTGGGTCTCCTTCACACTAATATCATTAGTGTATGAGTCAGATCGCATGGGGTGCATGTTTCTATAGCAACTGGGCAGCACTAAATTACCCTCCCCCCCAACTTTACACCGTGAGTTTTGACTGCCAAAGAGAGACAATTTTAAGATGAATAAGAATTTGTAGAAGCTGTGTTGTTTCACTGTGTTTATATATAACAGTTTTAGGCACATCTATTACTAAACCACCAAACATAAAAAATAAAACTTCTATGAATAATTAATACGCAAGTGTTTTGAGCCTTAACAGAAAGTAACCAAGAAACCAGGTACCTTTAAATATGAATGTATTTATTACATGACTCTCTGGAATACTTGATTCTGATTGTATATTTTTTGTATACTGACTGCTAAACTGTATATTTGATTGTTAGCAGTGCTACTGTGTCAGCCAGTCACTGGCACAAAATAAACCCATGTAACCCGTGTATTGGACCTTAGCACCAACCTCGAAGCCACAGCTCCAACCAATGAAAAA
>JAZGTI010011957.1:0-16165 GCA_036877585.1 Botia kubotai | reverse complement strand
TGCACGGGTTACTGCTGGTTATAGTGAGGTTTGGATCTGATACATTATATCCACTCATACATGAACAATTGTAACTTCCAGCAGTGTTGTTACAGATTGAGTTTGGACCACAAACCTCTCGTATCTCAACACACTCATCCACATCTTCAAAACAAACAAATAAATAAACAACAGGGATTCATTAGCTGGAGGAGACATATCGAACGTTCATAAAAACAGAACTGCGGCATCTCGTTTATTCTATTTTCTTTGGCATCATTGATGATGTCATTACATGCCTCATATGACACGTTTCATTCGACCTAGCAAACAATCCCTCACCTTTACACTTACCTTTAGTTTGTTGATTAAGGTAATGATTACAGTGACTGGCTGTAATGTAGTGATTTACTGTAATGATTACTATAATGTAATGTATAATTATCTTATGTTCAAATGTTGATTACTGTAATATTACACCTGTTAAATTTTAGTGGCATTCGTTATTACCATAGAAAAGGAAAAATAGAATCTTCACTTAGAATCTTCAGGGAAGCTATTGAAGCCTAAATATAAAACCTATTGTATTGCTCTGGGCTTTAGGATTTCTGGAATATTTCACATACCTGCTGGTAGCTGCTCACATGCTGTGTTACCTTATGGGAGAAAGTTGAGAACAGATTAGAACTGATTTGTAACCGTTTTTTCCAGGTCGTTGTGATAACAAACAGAACTGAATAAAATTAGATTTTTTTACTCGTCCTCTCGCTGATTGGCTGACAGAACTGTCCATCAGTTGGTCTGGCATTGATGCAGCTGCAGGTGTCATTGGTGGTGTTGGTGCAGCTTCCGTGCTCTGCGCACTTGTCACAAGACCATAAATACTGATCCTCACATTTGCACTGGTAACCTGCGTCACTTAAGTTGCACACTAAGTGAACAACATACACACATTCATAATGAACAGATCTGTGTTGTAAGACTGTAAGGTCATGACTGTTGTGTTTGTGCTTAGAAGGCAACACAAGATGTGGTATTCTTTACCTGTCGTGAAGTTGGCTTCTAAGGACGATATGTTAAACGCATTAAGTGTGGTATCAGGTATAGACGGAAGATATGCCCTTATGTAATCAATCACAAAGATGCTTGATGCATTTATCTCAATTTCAGCCACATACTCTGTGAAAGAGTCTGTGAAAGAGCCAACAAGTAATTGTTCAATAAACAAATAAAAAATAATGTCAAATATTATTTACAGGGTACTTATACAATGCAATGCAGCGTTATATACACTACATATTTATGAACAATAACAATGTGTAAATACAAACGGCCCTTAAAATTAGGAAGGCCTACACATTATTTGTTGTTGTTTGTTGTTACAGTCGTGCAAAGCTTGTTTCTGTTGGTGTGAAATACTGTAATTACTGTAATTAGGACAGTGTATACAGGACAAAACTCTGACCTGCGCGCCTGTGCCTTATGTGAGGCAGTGGCTCATCTGTGTGGCTAAACTGAAATCAAATGTAAAAAAAAACATGTATTTATTTATATTATTTTTGATTTAAAGTTTATCACATGAACTGACAGCATTCATTAAACATACAGCAACAATAACCACAATAATAACAATATATTAATAATATTTACACAAATATACTAGCAATGTGAATTAATTTCACCTGTAAGATCATGCTTGTTTCTGGGAAAGCGTTTGTCTCCACCTCACACAGATGGGTAAGCAGGACAACCGCCGTAAATACTAAAATATGCTTTAATATTTGTCCTGTATATGGAAATGAATTAACACTGTCTTTTAAATAGAAACCAGTCAGACAAACCAAACATTTATCAGAACCTGACCTTAAACTAAAGATCTTTCATTAAAGACGGACTGCAGGACCTGCTTTTAGGTGATAAACTGCCAATATCTAAAGTAGTCGCTTTGTAAAGTCAGTTCGGGAATTTTGTATTTACAAGTTTAGCGCTTCACAAAGGGTACATTTAAAATCTGGGGGTAGAAAATTTGTACAGCTCCAAATCCAATTAAACACACCCAGTTTTACCGAGAAGCGCATTGTGTCAGTTCCGTCGCTAGAGGTCGCATGTTCAAACCGTAAACAAAAGCGCAGCTTTGACGTTTGCAAAAAGGTCTTACGTATTGCGCCTTTAAAGATTAAAGCGTTGGAACTAACTGCAGGAAGATGATTGTACGTTCAATGATGCATAAAAATAATAATAAATTAAATAAATTGCTGTCATACTTTTACTGGCCATGCTGCTCACTGAAGTATTCAAGTCACATATGCTGTATTTCTTCAGAACCAGAGAACTGTGGTTCAGATAACTAGGTTACATCTGTAAAAAAAACAAATATTTTAATACAGGGCATTCTGGGGCAATGGAAAATTAGTGTTCGCTATGTTTGGACGCGTTTTTGGGGTTTTCATTTATTTTCTCCCAGTCAGTGTGATAATGTTAAAATAAGGGATACACTGTGTAACTACAGAAACTAATTTACATGTTAAATTTACATTCAATGACTTTTTTGTCTAGTTAAAGTCTAATCATGTGAACTTGATATAAGACTGAGATTATATACACACACTTATCATTTTAGATTAAAGCTGCAATCAATCTGTACATTTTTCAGAAATGAACACAAATCAGTTATTAAGCAAGTGCATGAAGCAAAGCATGAACTCTGAAACTAAAACAACAATATAATAGAAAGTAATAGCAGAAAGTATAAAAATAAGAAAAAACCACGGAGTATAACCCTCTTGTATGTGGGACATATATTTTTACACCACAGAACTAACAATACTGGAGTAACAGGAAAGGGAGCGCGACGTAGCATGTGTGTCTACCTGTCTGCTGAGAACATAGAGATCTTTGTCGTTGTATCGCTTTAACAGTTGCTGTTACCGAGCAAAAAAGTCAATTGTCCCAGTGCTGTTATGGTCCAATATTAGCACTGTTGGAATCCCTGTTGTCCAATCAGATTTGAGGACCAGAATCAAATGTATAATCTGTAAATGTACAAGAGATTATTGTAATGCAGACACTGTCTTTCATCGTGATTAATGCAACACTACTATATTACCATATTACCATAATTTCCTGGCCCTTTTCACTACAATAACACAGTAGACAGTACAGTTATATAGTTGTATATAATGGTTACAAATTGCTTAACTACTGCTGTAAAAAAATTACAGTAAATATAGGGTATATCCAAAAAAAAAAATGTGCACACAGAAAGTAAAACGTCAGTAGCCGATATGTCTAGAGTCTTTACATAATCTGCTGAGCTTAAATAAATAACTGTTAATTGAACTATTTATACTACATTACAATAAACATTTACTTGGGCTACCGGCCAGACACGTCACGTCGCAGCAGAGAGTCAGGGTAAGAATTCTGTCCAACATTTTATGTATTTCAAAAGACAACTGATATTAAAAAGAAGCACAATTAAACAGCACAATTAAATGAAGAAACACTGATTGATTTGCGCCACTCTTACCTTAACTAGGTTAAACAGTCCTGAAATGACTAACTCCTGAGGGTCAGAGATTCTTATTTTTCTGTGCAGTGATCCACCCACAAAAGTGTCTATACACTAATTACCATAATAATAGTTATTTGTAGGTTACCTACTAAACCAGTTGGTTTCTCTTTGCATTGTTCTTGAGTTCTTGGCCTACATGATCAGGCAGATTAACAAATTTATAGGAAGAGAAGTTAAAAAAAATGTGCACGCATATGTACACACCTAACTGCCTTAGGTGAAAAAAAGAAAACAAAAGGGGTTGAAAAGGGAGGTGTTCTTTAATGAGTATAAAAAAATGTTTACATGAAGCTCAGTAAACGTTCATTTCTTGGTTCAATATCCTATAACTAGTGGCTTTACAGGTGTGATTGCAGGTGTGATTGGGTCCCATGATGACAGGGGTACACTGAGGTCCTCTGGTATAACCTGTGCTTTGTGCTTAATGGAAGAGAGTTTGTGCCCATAATGTAAGCATACAGAATTCTGCAGAAAGCTCCACAGACTTCCACAGAATGAGAACAACCGTTCCATCACTGCATTCTGAATAACACCTGCTGATGTGTGTTCATTTATTACTGTGTTCATATACAAAACAGTTTAACTGTTTTACATTCATTCAACTGAAATCATTCTGATTTCTCCCAAAAAACAGATCAGAAAATGTGTAAAAGCTGCAGGTTCCATCCTGGCCAATTCACAACAATTAAATCGAACGAAACCAACAAACAGTTTCCAGCCAAATGTACCAGTTTCATCTGACATGAAAATATATCACTCAAGCGACTCTTGAGCGGTGTTTAAATAAAGCATCAACATTTGTTTATGTTAAGCGCGCCAAGGTTTGTAAGTTCTTACGAGTCTTTCAAAAGCTATTTCATATGTGGGAATTCCTTTTAACCAACAAAACCTTATAGAATTATTATTATTATATATTATTATTATATAACTAAATAGTTCAGCGGTGAAAGAACCGGCGGTGTGTTATGCAGATGTCATTCTGTGTCACAAGCACAATACAAATCAAAAGAGAAAGGAAAAATTGACTACAGCATCACTGCGGTCCCGAATTCCACGCCAGCGTTTCACACATTCCTCTGAACTTAACTGCCCAGTTGAGTTTCTGAATCTTTCATTGTTTGTTAATCTCCCTTGTGATGTCACAGCACCGCAAGCCAAAGGGTAGCAGTAAATAAAATAATAGGCAGGTATGTTTGGTATGGCTGAGAACAGAAACCACATTTTAAAATATCAACCGACCACAAATCTGAATGCTGAGGGAGGACAGACCCGGCACAACACTGCACAGGTTTCCCAGCACAACATTAACCTGCAAAACACAGTTTTCATGGGCTGTATTATAGATATTTAATTCAGGGCTGTGTTGAGGCAGTATAGATTTTATAGATGTGTATGGATTCTTTTATAGCTTTTATAGTTTTATATATGTGTGTGTATATATATATATATATATATATATGTGTGTGTGTATATATGTGATATATGTATATAAACACACACATACACTCAAAATGAACCAATACAGTAAATGGACAAAACACTTACAAGCACTTTTGCACTGTAACAATGTATGAGTATCAGCATTGATTCTGTGGCATTAATACATTCACCTGAAATCTTTTCTCATCAACAACACCGCCAGAAGTAATTCATTCATTCTGTTGAATAAACCAGATGATCCAGTTCACAGGTTAGTCTAGTGAGTTGTTCATGACCTGGACTTAGCTGGGTTAAAACAACAATTGGTTGAACTATCCAGATCAGACTGAAATAAAGTGTAGTATGTTTGTGACCTACATTAATAAATGCTGTTTGTTTAGATGTTCGTTTATGAAACTGAATATAAAAGGAAAAGAAAGTCCATTAGTGCAGCAGCTATTTTTAGAAATGTATTTTTATAATGCAAGCAGAGCAGAAAAACAGGAATCAGTCCAACTGAATAACAGTGTCACTAATTAAACTATTATACTAATTAAAGGTAATTATACTATTAAAGGTTTTTGCATGCCACTTCTTAACAATACAGTACGATCACATACGATCATCAAATATAAATAAACATCACACATTATAATAGACTGTGACAGCTTACCGCATAAAATGTGACAGCTCAAACTGTTTAAGGTATGTTAATATATTAAATATATGTTAAACAGAACTTTATTCTAGCTAAAATCACTCCAGCTGTGATAACATGCCCCAGCGTCCCCAAAATAAAACCGCTTTTAATTGTAACACTAACAACAACGTAAATATATATTATTAGCTTATTAGTTTCATAAACCTGATAAAAATAAAGTGCTGTGGAATGTTAAAGACATGCAGAAAAATCTTCAATATTTTTTGCTTTTGTGTTCCATGGAAAAACAGCTTACGTGGGTTTTCAATGACGCGAGAAGGAATAAATAAAGACACTTTTTATTTTTGGGGGAACTATTTGTGTACGAAAAGCCTATGTCCTAAACTCGGATATAAAGAAAGAATTCCACGGCTAGTGTTCAAAAACGCTTGGAATTTGATCAAACTTCACCTTGGCAAATAACTTAAACATAAATGAAACGAGTCACGAAAATTATAACAAAAACTTTAATTTGTTGAGGTTACATGATCATTAACAACAATTATAAATGTCACGGTTACGCGGGTTACATCATGAATACATACATTTCCAGTCCATAACATACAAACATCTCCTCCAGCACGTGTGTCAGACCCCCAGGAGTGAAAACACCCCCAGGAGTGAAACCGCACCGCTCCACAGAATCCACATCTGCACGATTGCACATCTAGCACCAGAGTGAAGTTATTAGATGAAACAGAGAGAATTTCTCTCGTCTACAATATCATTTCTGAAAGGCTACATTTATGTTGTGAAATGCATTTTCTGATGGTACTATAACTTGTGTGAAACTACACAGAAATCCAAATGATTTGGTCTGGACACTCGCGAGCATGATGAGTTTTCCCGTTATGATTTCCATCATAACCAGCAGTAACGTTTTCCAATGCCCTTGAAATCACGTACCACACAAATTAAATTACAACCAATGAAGCTACAGTGGTAATACACGACAATGCGGAAAACAAACCAAAATACCTCGTTGACTAGGCGATGCTAATTTGTTCGCGCTACAAAGTAAAACATTATAACTCGGAATGAACAGAAATGGTTCATAAATTACATCACACAGCGTTTGAGTTCATGCCAGTGTGTGTGCAAGAATATGTCGCATGTTCGAAACGGTACAGCTTTGACACCAGCTGTGTTCAGTCCAGCACACAAACAGTAAGATACAGATTATGAATGGAATGTCTCATTCACACTGTATCAAAGCAAGACGTGGTGAATACACAGAGGGACTGTCTGAGCATTCCAGAGTATCTGAAGTTGCAGCACAGTGGCCTAACTGAGACATAAACGCACGAGCACACGTGTGTGTCCATCGCTGTGGTTTTGTAGCTTATAACATTGAGAAGGTTGTGGGGGTCTAAAGGAGGTCAGGTAAGTGGCTATAGACGGAGTCGAGCAGAGTCTGGCTCGCCTCTTGACTCTTCACCCCAGCGATCTCGAACAAGCGGTCCAGCTTGTCCTCTGCCGTGGGGATCTCCTCAACGGTGTGGAGCTCCTCAGGGTTCAGAATGTGCAGCATGTCGTCAAAGATGGGCTGCAGGTCGCAGGGGTCCAGACGCACCTGCCGCAGCACAGTGTCCTTCTTTTCTGAGGGAGCATCAACAAACATTTTAGGACTCGTTATTCATGTGCTTTTATATGAACAAATACAAAACATTTCATAGGACAAGACGCAAGATAGAAGTTATGAGATCAAACCACCTTACCAACCCAAAAATGACCCTGAATACTGTTGTTTAAAGGGACAGTTCACACTTTCCACCATGCATTTACCCTCATGTCATTCCAAATGTGTTTTTTTACTATGACTTCTTTCTCTTGTGTTCCTCGGAACAAGTCATACAGGTTTGGAATGACATGAGGGTGTGGAAATGATGGAATTCTCCACAAGGGGGCAACACCTACTGCATAAACATTACTTTCAGGCACAAGAAGGACAAAGTGTCATTTCAGTGCTGCATCAAACTGGACAAAACCATTTTTAAACGTTTTTTTTAAACGCTGGCTGAAACACTGTGACCGTCAATGCCAACAGCTGCCAAACAGGAAGTCCTGCTGTAATCTCACACCATTGGCTGAGCTGAATGTTGCTTTGTTGAGCCATTCAGACAAACAAAGCAAGTAAAAGCATCTGACAGTGATTTAACTCAAATGATTTATGATTGGTTGTCTTTTCATATTGAACAAGGTTAGGATACCGTAACAGAAAAAACACATGAATTTCACCTCTGCAGAAACACGTGATCAAATGTAAAATGTGTGTTTTAAACATTTTGGTGTGAATCTCATGTAAATGACCGTAGGAAACCCATGTGACATTCATGTGTCTTTTCTGGACTAGAAAAGTATGTGTCTAATGTGTCTAATCTAGATGCATCTTAATGTTTTATATGCAAATTACATTTTACGTTACCTTTAACGCAATCCTAGCGAACAGTTTTAGGTTGTAAGAATGTTTCCCCAACGTTTCCATTAAGTAACAACAAGGTTTAAAAGGTTATTTTAAAAGTTCTAGGAATGTTCAAAATGTCTGGTTTCTTAGATGTTGTATTAATGTTACTGTTTGAATATAAGAATGTTATTTAAACATGTTTAAATCCTGTAACATTTTTAAAACGTTCCACTGATAGCTTAAGAATAAAAATTTTTTATATAGATAACGTTAAAAAATGCTCCACTAATGTTAGTGCAGGATCCTTTTGATAACGTTGAGAGAACTTTTAGAGGATGTTAGCCAATGTTCTGAGAACGTTCCCTGTTAGCTGGGACATTCCTGCTGTCCAGATGCAGACACATGTTAACAAACGTGAAAAGTCAGGCATGAATGTTTCCAGCTGTGTTTCTGTGTTTATCTACATACGTTTACCTTTGGTTATGAAAGAGCCTGTCCGGCTGAGGGCGGAGTCTTTGCTGGAGGTGGAGTCACATCGCAGCAGAGGCTCTGATTCGTCAGTGAAGAACCCCCTGGTGCGCTCCATCGGCGACGGCTCCACCGCTACACCCGGCGACTCTACAGGCTTATGGCTGGGACTCAAGCACTGGTTTACATTCACAGCCGTCATTAGCTTGTTCAGGTCGACCTACAGCAAAAGTGGAACATGTTAATGATCAATACACGGCTTGTGTGTTGTGTTATTGACCAGTGTTGGCTTACATTCTCTGAAAGTTCTCTCACAGTTATCCAAGAACATTCTTGCAGTAATGATCAGTGACAATCCCTCGTTCTATGACCCGCCACTGATGTTAGTTGCAGCTTGAGCAAATTTCCAAAGCCAACATGACAGAATGAGGTCAGGTGGAGAGAATGAAGGAAAAAGTGCTCTGTGACACCGAACACAATGTGCTGAGTTAAGAATGCAGCTCTGTTACAACAAGACCGACTGCGCTGCCTGCGCAGACAGAGGTCGAGTGAAAGTCAACACGATTATTAGATGGTGTTGACGGGCTGATGATATCGTCTCTATATACTGTGACCTTCAGACAACGTCGGCTAAATAAATCCGTCTGGACACAGGAAAGGAGTTTGTACCTTTATAATGAAAGACTGATAATGATTGATCTTCTATCCGTGGTTGCGTGCCGGGCCTTAGTCATGAGTAATGCAGCTCAATGGGACAGGAGTCACGGGGCACTCATGTGGTTTGTTTACCCTGTTGTGTTATACTCCTGCACATGTATTATCTGAACTGTGTTTTAGGGCTGGGGTGTGTGTGTGTTATGTAAGACTGTATACACATGACTAATTGATCCATTAGTGTGGCTTCACTAATAGCTTGTGTTTTGACCGTGACGGGACAGCCTGTAGTCGGATGTTTGCTCGGTAGTATGCAAAAATCTCTGCCCTGCACTTTTATTATCACAGCTTAATATATAACAAGTGTATGTGAAAAAAACTAAAAAGCGTTACAAACATTATTTTGAAAGTTCTAGGCGTTCAAACTGTCCAGTTTTTAAATGGTGTGTTAACGTTACTGCTTGGTTATAAGAGCATTATTCAAACTTTTTTTAATTCAGTAACGTTTGTAAAATATTCCACTATCTACGTAAGAATAACGTTTTTGATATATATGGTATATAACGTTCAAAAACGTAACTTTTAGAGAGTATTAGCCAATGTTCTGACTATGTTCCCTGTTAGCTGGGAACACACTGTGATGTTTTCAAAATGTCAGTTTCTGGCTCAATCAAAGGTGTATGAGGCTTAAACTAGCTGGTTAAACTGGTTTAGCTGGTTTCCCAGCTTGGCTTAGATGTTTTTTAAGATGGTCTAACTGGTCTCCAGGTCTGGTAAATATGTGTTCAGCTGGTTTAACTACTCATTCTTGCCTTCTAGCACAACTTGCTGACAAGTTTCCCAAACCCCTCTAAAACCATCAAAATAGACCAGCTTGCCCAGCATGACCAGGCCGGGAGACCTGCTAAGCTGTTTTAGGCTGGTTTGAGCTGTTTTATTTTCTAGTTGATGTTGATGCTCACCTGAGGATTGTCTTCCATGACACTACGTATCTTGTCCACCACGTCAATGCGCCGTTGGCGGTGCAGGGCGTTGATCAGCTTAGCCAGGTTGGCGTCGCTGTCGCGTATGGTCCAGTGCTGGAGGGCGGCGTACGCTCTCTCGTGATCTGACGAGTAGCCGTTGGAAAATGCAGCCACCTCACGCTCTGTGGCGCTGGCCAGAGACTTGTACACATCAATCCACTGACTGCCAATCTGTGCGGCCACCAGCTTCAGAATGTCAACACCTGTGGAATGAGGTCAAAGGTCAACCCTATGTTTGTCTACCGTACACTGCAGTCACAAACAAACCCTATACACAAGCACAGCACTTTCAAGGAACTTGACATACAAACATATAACAGGAAAACATGCCACATCCCAGCGAACAGGGAATGTTTTCATAACATTGGCTAACATTCTTTAAAAGTTGTCTCAAAGTTATCACAAAACATTTGTGCAGTAATGTTAGTAGGTTAGAAGGTTTTTTACAACATATCTCATTTATCAAAAACAAAGTAGTTCGTTCAGATATCATTAATATAACCAAGCAATAACGTTAAAACAACATCTAAAAAAATGAACGCTTTGTACATTCCAAGAGCTTTCAAAATAACATTTTTAACATTGTTTAACTAAAAGGAACCATTAGGGAAACATTATTACAATGTTATTATTGACACTTAGCTAGGTGGTGTCTGCTGTATATGAAGCATTTGTGTCTTGGCAAGCTAATGCAGTGATCAACTGCTGCCACAGAATGTGTGCAGACACAGTGAGGCAGCAGACGCATGCAGTACAGAGAGGCAGTGCTCTGGGTTTACAGTACACCAGCGTCTGCTGCGGGACATACTGTCCTATCAGCAATCAGACAGACTGACACCTCTCATGATACACTCGTATGTATGATGTATGACTCAAAACGTCTCCTTTTTAAATTCTGAAATGTTTTAAAAATGTTCCACTAACAACTTAAGAGTAACGTTTTTAATATACATATAATATACAGTGATAACAACTACCATTACTGCAATAACGGTTTGGGATAACTTTGAGAGAGGTTTTACAGAACGCTAGCCAATGTTCTCAGAACGTTTCCTGTTAGATGGGTAGGAGGGATACAAAGGAGGGTGTGAAATACAAGCTGACGTTAGTCTCGTTGTGCTATTACTTTTGTAGCTCAATTACAATACCCTGCAAACCACAAACTGCATAGCAACACCCTGGCAACCACCCACAGCAGCAACTAAAAATGTAGTTGTGCTGTACTGTCTCTAGCCACAAAACGGGGCATTAAACGTCCATACTTCATCCCTCTGTACTAAACACAAACCCGACTGAGTCCAGTGGAACCGACGGCGGGGGACAGCAGCTGCTGGAAGGTATTAGAGCATCTGTGTGAGTCAGATCGGTCCCTTTCACATCCATCTGCAGTGAATTCACAGCGCTCTCTGGAGGATAGCGTGCCATGGATGTTAAAATGCCAGGGCCTGCAGGCAGCCCATCCACTCGCCTGTGTCTGTCTCTCTGACAGTCTCTGTCTAAATGATCTAGGCTGAATCTGTTGGGTCGAGTGATGTTGTTTTCTCTCTGACTCTACTGATGGACTTGGTTGCCCTAGTGCCAAAGGCAACTTCTGCAGAATACTGGGCAAACATGCACAGCTATTAAGAGACAGTTTGCAACAGTGTTTACAAATGTCTGTTTTTCATGCCAGAGCTTCAATCATCAAGTACAATGTTATTCCTCATCTCTGTAACTCTGTGAATTTGTTGTCTTGTTTATTGCACACACGGTTTGTGCGGGATCATATACAGTGAGGTTTCTGTCTCCAGAAAATGACTCTGTTGGGCCTCTTTCCCATTGTTTATACATATTTTAATGACCAATGATGTCGTCAACAAAACAATTTGTGTTAAAATGCTAAAAAAGAATCTTAGCATCCAGTTGATTCCAACGTAACAAAAATGTTTCTGGGAAAACAAAAATCATTGCCCACTGCTTTTACATTTTGAACATCATTCAAACACACATGCGCTTCTGAATATTGATATGCGTGGAGGGGGCTGGTTTAATTGTTCTCCAGAACAACACTGACTGCTAGACGGTAATTTGCATAATTACACAGACTGTCTGTTCTGTTGTCTTTTTTCTAGTTGTTTTGAATTGTAAAACTCTTGCACTGGAATGTAGTCTGAACCTGCGAGTATCTACAAAAGACATTAAACGAAAGTACAGAAAGTCGTTGTGCGTGATTAGCACGAGTAAAGACATACTTGATCTCCTAAAACCCTTTTAGCATCTACATATCAAACTTCAGTGATGTGGCAAACCAGTCGCAACAGGTTTGGCTGGCCGCGTGCGAACCAGGAACTCCCCTTTCGGGAAAAATGTCACCCTGGTGGCTTCGCAAAAATGTCTGCCACACAGCTATCCCATAATTCCCTGCAGCCGCAGTAATTACCACTTCCCCGTCGACACAATGAAAATCTCTTGATGACGTGTTAATCAGAGTGGGTCGGGCTTACGGGCAAAGGGGATCCTACAAGCTTCCCCCGAGTTTCCCTGACTCTTACACAAAACACTGGCAGAGCTGAGCTCACCCATGAAGTCCCTAATCATCTGTAATAAAACCCGCAGCCCACCCTGATTCTGGCCAGTGGACTCGTATACATAACACCAATCACAGAGGTCCTTATGGAGTTTACACGCGGGTGGTTTTACGTGTCAGATCTCCGCCATGCGTGTTTGTTGCACCACTCGAGGAACTTCCTGGCCTCCCATGAAAGAATTCGTTATTTATTCGATCGCTCCTTCATCTTTATATACGTTTCCCATGCGGCCCTTTATGGCCCTTATTTCTTTAATGTAGTAAACGCCTGCCTTCAGGCCAGCCAATTACACAGCTTGCATGAATTAGGGAAATGTGTTGTGTTGGCAGTGATGTTTACCTGAGCTGTCTGAACCATATGTTCACATGATCTGAAGAGCCTCTACTATCTCAGCTAGAAAGTTCTGCCTGGTTTTTTTCAGCTATAAATTCTTTTATCTTTGAAGTCAATAAACAATGAAATTGTTCGTGTTTTGGAGCGCTGAGGAGAAAAACATCATTGTAAACATTTTTTGGTACCGGGTGGAAGTGTTTAACAAATTTATTTGACATTTTATGATTGTGAGGCCATTGCTTTCCTCTTTTGCTTGATATTTTACTATTTTCAAGGGCAATTTACTTTTTCAGTGTCATAAAACTACTAATTCCTTCAAAAAAAGAAAAGACGGGGGGTTGCCCGTTGAAAACTAGGCCACTATCATGAGGATAGAAACTCGAACATCTCTCAAGAAACATAATTCAGCTCCATCTCCCATCAGGGCATGTCCACTGATGACCTCCAGCGGATCTAGAACCACAGAGAACTGGAATGATCTGGTTCCAGCTGCTCAGGGTTGATGCAAAGTTATGGGCGATCATCTCAAGCTGATATTAGCCGTTGTCTGAGGGACGTATCCCAGCAGCCTCTGCTGCACAGTAACTCGGATTGCAAAGTGACAGGTGATGGGGCATCTGGCATCTGCAGGAAATGTTCTCAGAATGTTGACTAATGTTTTCTAAAAGTTCGAAGTTCTTAAAACGCTTTTGCAGTAACGTAGGAAGAATGTTCTTCTAACTTTAAATCATATATCAATAATCTTATTAAGTAGTTAGTGATTTTTTAAAAATGTTACATAATTAAAAATTTTGAATGTTTTTATAAACAAGCTATAATGTAAATACAAGGTCTAAAAAAACTGGACGTTCTGAACGGTCCTAAACTTTTCAAACTTTGGTTTTAGATACTTTTGATACAGAAACATTCTTGCAACTTAAAATTGCAAGCTGGGTAATCATGAACAGTTTTAAGGTGTAATTCCAGTTCAAAGTGAAGTGTGTAATTTATGCACCACTAGCATCATCAAACGGAATTCCATAAACAACGACTGTGGTCTTCCCCGGAATCACGCCGCTGGCAGCGACAGTGTTGCCATGTCAGGCTGCTCAAACAAACAGAGCCATGTTGTGATAGTGACACACTGTTTATGCTTTTAATGTGAAACAGCCCTCAAATGCCTCACGTTTACTTCTCCTGCAAATGAAGGTGGAATGGGAGAAAGTATTTTACACTGAGTAACAGTGTTAACAGTCTACTCAAACCTGCAACCTGTAACTGCTGCCTCTCTACCGCCCTCTCTGTTTGAAGCATAACATTACAGGCAACTTGCAGAGTTGTTTTCCTAACGTGAGTGACAAGTTTATATTCTGAACGGCTATAAATAAGATCAAGCTATAAATACTGCACCATCTACAGTGCTACTGTACAGTACTACAACACAGTAGCCGAATTCTACTTTCTGTTTACACAGACATTCACAGAAATCGAACCCAACAGTTCAAATTATAAATCATTATTATAAATCTAGCGTTGTGAATGAGGCTAAGATAAGATGGTGTTGCACACTCATCTCTCATGTACTTCAACAACTGATTTTTGTTCATTTTTACCCCCAAAAACGTTATGAATTCCAGTTGATTTTACATACCACAACGGCACAATGTATAAAGTGCAAAATAACTACATTTTTGGTTGTTGGTAATGAACAAAGTAAATTCTTTAGTTTTTGGATGCTAAACTATTTTGTGGGCTATTCTGCTGAAAACGAGTCATTTAGTCACACGGGACCTGTTGCAGATGTAACTCACCCTGGCCGCTGGAGTAGTACATCCACCTCTCCCTGGTGTGGGCAGGAGAACTGGGCTTCTTGTGGATGGCTTTCTCCATGATGCTGCTGGGATCCTGTCTGGGCCCYTTCTTCAGCACCCGMGAGCTGCGCTTCACGCTGCACACCACGATGATCACCAGCAGCAGCAGAAGCAGCAGGACTATCATCCAGGGCAACTGTTCGTTGATGTCAAAGTGCTTGTGCGTGCTGGGCCTCGGCGCACCCCTGCGGATGGGCCGGAAGCCCAGTCCCTGGGCCTTACTCTCCGACAGCGTGTCCACAGCTGGCTGGTCGGCCAGCTGGTGATCTCGTGACAAGGAGAGCTTGTGGAGCTTTTTTGGAAGGTCCTGAGAGGCAGAGATTAGAAGTTCCCCATCCTCACCAACATCCTCGGGGGACACAGTGGTGGTGAGAACATCTGCATGTCCGATGGCGGTCTCTGTGTTGTTGAACGCCCGCCCTGCTAGATCTTCAACCTCCACAGCTGGTGAGACTGAGAGAGAGAAAATGAGAGAGAAAGAGAGAGAGAGAGATTAAACGCAGCACTAAAGATGAGCTTAACCCAGACAACAAAACAGAAGGGGGAGTAACTAAAATCTTAATCCAGATTCAAGCTGGCGCGTGTGTAAACTGGAGCTGTGTTGTCTGGCCTTTTAAGTGTGCTGGCTCAACATAATCTCACATGGATTTCTCATTTTAGCTTCTCAGATTTGACCCAAAAACTAAAGTGAACCCAAGGAAACCGAAATTACACACTTGTATATATGAGGTACATGAGACAGCTACAATACTGACACATGCTCAGCCTATTTTTGAAAACAGATTCAGATTTGTTAGAAAAAGTAACGTTATGCGTCTGAAATCTACTTTTTCCCACAACCCTAATATTATTAAGATGAGTTATTTTTCTCATATTGTAAACAGACTATGATCAGCACTGAAAAGCTCTTTGGAAGGTCTCCACTGAGCTTCTCACTCTCACCTGTATGTGCTGACTCAGTGCTGGGAACTGTAGGTACCGGGTCAGAACCTGCTGGAGTCGGGCCACACACACTATCTGTCTTCTCAGTACCCTCGATCAGCAGCGTCAAGCCCAGAGACCGGCAGTCTGTGTGAGCTCGGCACCGCAGAACGTCCGACGGCACGTCAGAGAAGGTGCCGCGCTGACACGGCCGGCAGCGAACGTCCTCCGTCTCGCTTCCGCGTTTTCTGACGCCCCACCCGGCCGGACA
>JAZGTI010011956.1:0-16166 GCA_036877585.1 Botia kubotai | reverse complement strand
ATTCGTTTCGCTATATTGCCCAGCCATAATAATACATTCTATCAGTTCTGTGCATTTTAATATGTAAACAATGTTCAGTGCAGTGTTGTGTTACCTCAGAACTGATGTGAGATTGTGGTATTGAGCAGCTGGTTTGCGGATATCATCGCTCTGCTCTGAATGCCTGAGACGTTTGTGTGCAGGCAGAAATCTAAAGACAAAAGGAAAAGTTCTTTACCACTATGTAAGAGATACTGTGGAAAACTACTATAAAAAAAGAAATGCATGACTGCTGAAATAAAAACCTACAAGAGAAAAAAAAAAAGACTACAGTAAAAAACTGTCTGTAAACACATTCCTAATTGCCCCCCTTTCAAAGATGTTTTTCCTACAACTTTATTGATTTTTGTAATGAAAAACGACACAAGCGGCAAATAATTCATATGCTACACCAGTCAGAACATAACATGTTTAAGCAAAATAAACAAAAAGGTAACTAAAACCACATTTTAAAAAAGAAAAAGGGCCTCATGTGGCATTTCTCTCTCTCCCCGGCCTTAAAATATGTCAAGCGCACAGCGAGGCTGATGTATTCTGCAACCACGACGATTATTACAAGTTAAAGAAGTTAAAACAAGTCACATTTTCACGTAACTCTCTGCCAAAAGCAATCTATAAAGCACAGAAAGTACTTTCTCCTCTCCCTGTGACTGCAGAGCCTATGCGCTGCCTGCATGGCACCGCCAGTCCTAATTGTAGGTTGCGCGATGGACGCGGGCCAATTAGCTGCCTGAGAGCGAGATTCCCCCGTGCTTACTGACGCGCTATTATTTTTTGCAGCAGAGCAGAACTGAAGGCACTCCTAAAGTCTAGAAAGGATCAGCCTTCGGGTTGCCTTAAGTGAGAAGTCTGGTAGAACAGATACAGACACATAGCACTATTTAGTACTGTTTTAATAAGCACCCCGAAAGAACAAGAGCAAAATAAGATACAAAAGCAGAAAAATATACCCATGATAAAAGATATAACAACAAATTATATAAATATAGAAAAGCAAAGACAAGTTTGCTGAGGTAAACTGCTTAATTTTCTGTTTTTGTCTTTACAACAATTATATAAACACAGGCACATGGGACGAGGGGTTGTAACTGTTTTCAAAACTTGACAAGATAAACAAGACTGCAAAATAATGAAACAGTACAGTTAATTAAATTGGCCTGAACAAAGTGGATATCTTAAGTGGCACTTATATATATATATATGTGTTTCGGTGAGCCAAACTCTCTGTGGTGGAGGGAAGCAATACAACATGACGAACTACTAACCGATTTAGCACGACTTCCCACAATATGTTTGTAATATACGTGGATCCTTCCAAGTGCTGGAGAACTCATCGACTTCAAAACAAAGGCATCTGTAAAGGCAGTCGAGCGTAAAGAGTTTCTCTCTTGAGTTACATACAGATGGTTGCCCTTACTCACCCTAATATTAAGTGCATTTCTAACGCCCAAGTTAGTTACCAATCACAAATGCTTGTACAATGAAAGAAAGCGATACAGTTTTTCACTTTTCAACTGTGTTGAGATCATACTCTAAATGAAACCGTTTCCAGGTTCACCCGTGGTACGGGACACAGGCGTGCATGTGTTTATGCATTTTGACTCCACTTTCATCTAGATGAAAACAAGTTCAGAAAGCATTAGTCAGATACAGATAGGTAAATTGTGGTCTGAACAGAAAAAACCTTCAAAGAAAACCGTTAAACGTACACAGAGCCTTCTCCAAGCAACTCTGAAGATGACGTTTTAAAGGCGACGCTCTAGTCTTGCATTCATCTCGGTGAATATGCATTTAGAAGCAATCAATGGCCATCAAAATATGAAACATCACAATGTCATCATCATTCTCCAAACGTCCCCAAGAAAGACAGAGTATCAATGAGAGCAGTCACTCAACAGCTCACCTCCATTAGATTAGCCATTGATAAAAGTGCCAGAGAAGAGTTTTGCAATGGATGAATTAACTAACAGATGTGGACAGGGGAGCCAGGCTACATAAAGCTGCACTAAAGAGATGACAAGAAGGTGGGTTCAGCAAGGTATGAGCGATGGAGCTGCTGCAAGAGCCGGGAGGAAAATTTCATTTCGAGGGCCATTTTGAAAATTACACGCGGAGGTTTTGACTAGGCAATAAAAACACAGCCTTGTCCACCGGCAGGAGAGAGAGAACGCCACCAATTAGCTTATTTATAAATCAGACGCAATTTCAGTGATGACTTTTACCTTGCATTTGATTAAATGTGAAAGGATGGTTGGGGGGAAAGTGGGGGTAAAAAAATCAAAGTCAAAAATCATTTCATCTAATTTCCTTTATTGGCAATAATCACAAGCAGTCTCTTTTTCCCAGGCTAATGAAAAATTCCATTGATCTTGAGGTCGGTTGCTGCGACGGCTCAGAAGTGGAGCTACGTGTGAGCTGTGCTAAGTTTCTTCAGCAACCCTTGCAGTTTGAGAAGTTCTTCTGTGAAGATCAGGAGAGCCTCTGGGAACGTTCTTATCTCAATCGACAGAATTTGTCGCATAATGTTGATTACCACAGAAAACAATTTTGACTTGTTGCTTTAACTTTTTTTAAGTGTATTGTAGTGATTGTAGTCTCAGTAACTGTGCCAGCCTCTGGAAGATTTCAAGGCCAAAATGTAAAGCTCATACATTACCTTAATTATTCTATAAAAAAACACGTATTATGTGAACTGCAATCTAATTCATCCAAGTCATCATTTTTGTGGTAGGAAGGCTGTTCTTGGCAGATGAAGTTATTAGTCACCGATGTATTATCTGTTAGTGTTCCAGTACATCAACAAAGGCATGTTGTCACACACTTGATGTTAGGTTAAGATGAAGCAGGTGGCTTTTGTTTAGACTGTTTTTATATCCCTGGAAATTATATAACATATTATAACTGTAGACATTATTAATGTATGCAGACAACAGAAAGACAAAAATGTCATGTTCTTCTGCTAATTGTAGATAATGGTCTAGCAAACTAGCTTCATGTAAATAAGGAAGTCCATCATCTTTCTGATATGCTTGCATGGACATCATGCCAACATAACCAAATGTCTTGCAACTGTACTATACTTTTGGCAGTGTGTGTGTGTGTGTGTGTGTGTGTGTGTATTTGAATGTTTATTGCCTGGCCGCATTTACTTCCATAGTAGGTTACCTTGCTGTTACCAAAATTGTTGCTTTAAAAAAGAAAAACGACTGAAAAAATGGGGGCGAGAAATTTGTTTTTGTGGCGAAATGTGGACTGCTACAAATGCTGCTGATTAAGTTTAACTTGTATTGAAACTGGAACATTCTCCTAACACTTACTGCCCACTGAGCGAAAGCAAAACTTTAACGCAGCCGAGTGTGTCGTTTTGAAAGCACCGTCACTGACATTAGCTCATCAGCGTGGGCGTTCTGTACGGTGGTTTGACAGAGGTCCGGCGGGATGGGGACAGGAGACCTGAAGAGAGCCTCTGAGATGTGGATGAAGAAGGTCATTACTGCACAT
This sequence comes from Botia kubotai, assembly GCA_036877585.1. Classification (NCBI taxonomy): domain Eukaryota; kingdom Metazoa; phylum Chordata; class Actinopteri; order Cypriniformes; family Botiidae; genus Botia; species Botia kubotai. Next base: position 12,626 of record JAZGTI010011956.1, on the reverse strand, counting down.
TAACATCTACATTCATTATTACCAACTGACCTCATAGTCAAATGACAAATCTACTGCCCCGGCCAAAGCACACAGCCTGGACTTTAGTCTACAGTACGTGACATCGAGATTAAATACTGTACCTCTGAGGGCGAAGAGGCGAGGACTCAGAATTTTAATTACAAAGATTGACAAAAGTAGGTCACAGGAGGTAACCAACTGAAGGCTTGTTGAGGTTTCCAACGATTTTACAGCATTGCCCCATTTCCATCTAACGCAGATGACGGAGATGATCGTATTGGGTCGTGGAACTTGTTAGCGATGACAGACTTTCTGTATTATGTAACGTGCATATGGCTCACCAAATCTGACATGGACTGGACAGATTTTGACACAACTGCATAAGCCATGACATCTGTCATGTGAGACAGGCACATAACAGGCCGAGCACTTCAAACAAAACCTCAATGTTTCAGTCCATAAAAGTACATAACTGTACATCACATTAAACGGCACTTTCAAAAGAATCTTAAATGTTAGCAGTGGCAATGGATCTGTTGTTTTGGAATAGAGGTAACTATTGCTTTTCTAAGACAGCCTAGGCTAACCAATAAAATGCTTTAGGACTTTATATCACTGTAGACAAGGCCAAAGTAGCAGTTGACATTATGTTTTACTTACACATGACACATATGCTATGATGTCATGTTCTTACAGCTGACTGCTCTCTAGCTTTATCCCAGTGTTAGCTTTATCCAATCTTAGCTACAACTGTTCTTGAGTAATTTGAATGCAGATTCTCCTTCTTATGAAAATATATGGACAATTTATGCCCGCTAACATGGGTTGATATTTCTGCCACATCAAGAGTAACAATGAGGAAAGCACATTTTTTTGCTATTGATTTATAAATACCTGATTACATCACAGCAAAATTTGTGGCCACAGGCCAGTTGCTTGGGACAAATCTCTGAAGCCATGGGATTTATCCTTGATTCCTTCCTATTTATCACGGTTCGCTCCTAGCACTTGAAAGCGCCATATGGACTCAATTGTGGTTCGTTCCTGGCACACGTGATCTGGAGATCAGACGCATGCCATACCTTTGGGTTTTACCAGTGGATTATTTTCACAGGACATATACTGAGGAGTCCTCGTGCCATAAGGATGGAGATCCCTTTTCAAAATGTCCTCGCTGCACGAGGTGGTGGAATCCAATGTCAAAGAAACAAATGAGAAAAGGTGCCCACCAGATGTTTCACCGACAAGATTAAACGCTTGGTGGTTTGATTAAGAAAGCCCATCTCCTCATCACTCCATCCTGCCCACATTAAGGCTTAAGAGCAATCAAAACAGAGAGCGCTACGGGATGAGTAGCAAGGCGGATGAGGATTTGGAGCCTGGGTGCCAAGTGATGTGTTTCTGACCGCTGGTGGCCACCGAGTCTGAGGGAGTCTGGTGTTATCAAGAGCTCCACGGGGACCTGAGCAAGTACACAACAACAAAGCAAAAAGAATTAACAGAAGTTTAACATCAGCAGATTTGACACATGCCGTGACTACCACAGCTATCACGCCAGGCGAGGCAGCTTTTAACAGTTATGAGTATTTATAAAACATATTTGTGCTGGACCAACAGCAAATTTTCCAATACACTGGAATTGTTTCCTCAGCTGTCCAGGGATGAAATTACTAAATGAACTCCAAAAATTCCCAAAATGCTGTTTTACAAATGACAAGTTCTCTGCGACCAAAGGACCAGAAACACACGCATTCTATTCTTTGAATGTTCAATTAAATAATGTAACCCACACAACTATGAAGCCGTGGCACTGGTTTGTGTAACAAGGTGATCGGCGTCTTTGATGCTACTTTATTACTTCGATATGGGACCAAGGCGCATAATTTCCACTGCCTCGTTCCCTTTGAACCGTTCTGAGACAATCTCTGCAGCAGGATATCCTGCCATCTGCTTCAGTAACAGAATCGCTTCGCCAGTCAGTCACTGGCGGCAGACCGGCGTACAGAGTCACATCCATGCCTTTGAACTGCTTTTAAAAAGCAGCCAAATACCCTCTTTTCCCCACCAACTTTGAAAAGTAGCTTCAGTTATCTGTGCCGAGTTAAATGGGCTAATGAAAACCTGTCCCTCCTGACAATGAAAGTCTAGCGAGAGATTCCTGCGATGGATTTTCCCCTCGATGAGCTCGATAGCACTGTGGTCCCCGTCATAGGAGGAACTGTCATTGTTTTTGATCACAGCGTTTGGATCAATACAGCGCTGGCCATCAATCTCAGGGCTCCGATTGAGCATGTGGGACGTTCTGCAAACATCTGATGCCAGTTAAGTGCTATGGAAACCAAATTCACTCCTCTGCCAAAGAGCAGAACAATGGAAATCAAAGCAACATTACATTGGAGTCTTCCAGGAGTGTCTTTGTGATGTGGCGGCTCTGCGGGGCCGGAGCTCTTGAAAGGACACCTGATTGTCACGTGACTCTACGCAAACATACCCTGTCGGCCTGTTGTCTTTTAATACAAAGCCTGCTCTTTAATAGGGGCCACCAGCGTTGTGGATTTCAGTGATTGATGATGTGGTATGGCCTCTCTCAGCTGGGCTCCTGCTCGCTGGGGTCAATCACGATTGAATTACCGCTATACGCAGAAAGCCAATTAATAAGTGAGGTCTGATGAAGTTGATCCAAAGGACACTGTGGGGGAATAGAAGCATTTAAAGGGGATTTCTTTGGGTTGCACTATATTCAAAAAGATGTTTTGATTGTGAGGTTACTTTTACCTTGTTTATTTTTCTCTTTCTCTCTCTCTCTCCCTTTAAGGGGAGTTACTTTATACCTAACCTTTCCTCTCACGACAATACATTTAATATAATAATTCGCATAATTATTTTAACTCTTACAATAATAGTTGTAAAAAATGTAAAAACATTTAACAGAATACATCCAAGAGAATAAAATATCACAGAAACGGGGGACAAAGAGAGTCCACCTGCAAGGTATTTCATTTCAAATGCTCTGCTTCTCTTCTGTTTGTCTCTGGGAATATTTTGAAATTCTTAAAAGGTTTGGACAAAGTTGGTTGCTGTGAAAAGAACCCAGGGCATGTTGACGGATGGCCGACCATGCATATAATCGTTTCCTTACACTCTGTGAGTTTGCTTTGGAAGGGGCGAATTACCATCTGAAAATGAGCTGAGAAACACTGTAGGCGAGAGTCCTGCGTCATCAGTGTCAGATTACTTACACCGTAACTCTTACCCATGATACACAACACACACACACACACTAGTGTGGACCAACATTACTAATGTCATCTTAACCCACATTTTACACACAGGGCAAATTTGTCATCCGACCAAGCGTAGGGCACATCCACACTTATCCAAACGAAACACACAAAAAAATTCTTTGACTTTTGGCACTGAACTGTTTTCATTAATAAAGTCATTTGCATGTAGATTTTACATTTGTAAACTTGCATTACAGTTGTATTGTTAATGTATGTTGTCAATGAAAATACAACAAATCCACAGCCATTTTAGTAGCGACAAACACTTTAACATGACCTCGATTGTGTGTGTTGGTCTGTTTCCTCTAAATCGTGAAAAACAACCTGGAAAACACAAATGGACTGGATAAGCACTAAAAATCCTAATATAACACAATAATGCATTAGAAGGAAAATGGGAAAATGGGAAACATGACTCTTTCATGGGGAAAAGACACAGAAATAATGGACTGTAAACATATTAAACAGAAAGATTTAATGCTCCTTTCTAAGACAACATGAATCTTTCATGACGAGCTAACACACATCCTGGGACACATGTGATTCATGTTTATATAAATGTATTGAGCTTTGACAACATGGGGCATATATTTTTATACACAGTAGGGCTGGCAATCAATTATAATCAAATTATTTATTTGATATGCTTGATATGCTTGAAAATGAATAAAATATCGTTATTAATCACATATATCACATTTGCAGAGAAACACTCTAAGTAAAGATAATTTAAGACACGTGGCCGTTGAATTAATTCTAGTCCACTAACTTTGCTTTCAATCAAACTCAATCAAACCTTTTTTGACACAACCGTGTATGTCAAAAAAGTCTGAAGACAAAGAACGTTTCACAACTGAGGGAAGATGTGAATGGTATGCACAACATGTTTGCAGTCTCTCTAATCCTAAAACCAGCATACATAAGCCAGCCAAAAAATGCCTTAAATCAAGATGAATTAACAATATTGTTCCACTCGTTTCAGGTCCTGCTTGCTGTTCATTAGGAATCTAATAAGAAGCAGGCCGCTCCGTGGAGCTGCTGCTAGCCGGCTTTTTCTTGACATTGCTTTGGAACGGAGCGATGAGAAAAGCACCACCCGATGCTTGCTGATCCAAGACGACAGTTCGAGAGGCAAATTCTGAAGCCAATCTAGACTGCGCAAGTCCAAACGATGTACACAGCACAGCGAGATTTTAAAGCCGCAGGGGGTGGGAGAAGGAGAGGCGGGTAACAGCTTGCTCAGCACCCCCAAATAAAAGTAAAAATCAATATAGGAATCAACCAGTGCGACCTAAAGGACATCAAGCAAGCAGAACGCAAGTTTGCGAGTCCACCGAATTTTAAATATTTAGTTTTAGTTAGTTTGTCCTTTAATCAATCAGTATTACAAAAGCAAGATTATTAGTTTTTCTGATAAAAAGCAAAAATAAATAACAATAAGACTAAGTCAGCAATAAAGTATTACATAAACAACGGACACGGCACTTAGATCGGCACATCTAGTCGCTCGCTTCGGCGCAAGCGAAAAGGTTTCTGAAAATGAATCTGGAAACATGGTGGGTTTTAATAACCTATCCAATAAAATGAAGCTCTATTTGATTTTGTGTTTAATTTGCTGATATTCAGGGCAGATGAAACCCCCTGAGTGAAAACCTCTTTAATTTTCACCATTTCAAAGGTCCCTTCTTCTCGACCGCACAAAAATAAAATATAAATATTTACACCATCCACAATCAAACAGACTACAATGCATTAAAAAAAAAAAATCGCTGTCCACAGCTGATTGTACGACTGATGGGCATTTTGCGTATACGTGTGTGCGCCCAAGCAGGCATGTATCTGCAGCCCGAGCGTGTCAAGTGATCCACACAGGATATTAAAGCTGTCTATTCTAATCACTTTCTTGCACAACTTTGCCCACTCGCCATTAACCACGCTTGCATACGCGATCAGCTTTTGGGGGCGGATTAAGAGTGAACTCGCATGTGTGTTTTTTAATCAGTGATCCCTGGAAGGCTGCAGTGAGGGATAAAAGCAACAGACCTTGTGACTTTGGGAAAGCGAATCGGGAAGTGAAGCACACGGCACTTGGGTCGGATGAGCTGGTCCAGGCCTTTGGGCCGATGGTCAGGCATGGTCTTCATAAAGGTGGAGATAGAAGACAGGAAAGACTCCATGTTAAACGAGGAGTTAAAAACAACCACGTCTGCAACGAGGCTGGGGACAAAAGCAGAGCCCGGGAAAACACTGTCAGTTCAGAGAATGAAGATTTATATTTACACAGTTATCCAATGCTACTTACATTGCTTTGCTTTTTACAACTTATATTTAAAATGCAACCATTATTAGTATTATTCTTTTTAAAGAGCAAACGTGGCCCTTGGGAACTGAACCCACAGCCTTGGTGTTGCTAGCATCATGCTCTACTAGTCGAGCTACAGAAAATAAAAAGAAAAACACGGCTTGTTCTTAAAAGGGCCACTTTTTAAATAATTGCAGGCAGCCACAAAATGTCAAACTTATCACAATAATGCTCCTTAATTAAATTAATTTTCAAAAATGAATGTTATTAAAAACAACATATGTTTTGAAAAGCAAACTTCACTCATATGCTGCATGTCTACAGTAACTAGTCATTTTGAATAACGAATACATGTTGATTAAAATCCGCAGACACAAACACACCATGTTTTTAAATTGCGCACTGATTAACCCCAATTGCCAGAATCAATCACGGCATTGCGCTCAATTAGAGAGTGAATTAGAGGAGCCGAGCTCTTTTTGTGTCACTGTTCTGCCATGTTAATAAAGTTGAGCAAGCAAAAGGCCTTTGAATTATTGACATGATACTCTGACAAACAACAATCACAATGTATTCCAATTAGAGCGCTTAAAACCATTTCTTTCAAGCATCAAGATTGATTATGACATTAGGGTTTAAAACATTGACTTCTTAAGTATTAGAGCACCATTATACAATCCCATAATTACCAAGCACATCATGCCAAGTACTGAACATGATAAACTATTCTGTCTCAGACACTAGCTTTTGTCCAAAACCTAGGATTGCATAAAGCATTGGCGGTAAAGTCAATCCCACAATGCATTGCAATAAGCACAGTACAAAAAAAAAACACGATAAGGAAAGATTTTAAAAAATCAACGTTGCATTCAGGAATTAAAAAATAATTGTGAAAAAACTGTGTGATTGATATTTTCACCCAATATTTGGGTGTGCCGTGTATTTTTGTGCTTAATATACTATGTTGCTAGTACAATAAAACGCACCCTGTTATTAACAAGTTTACAGAAACTATACTTGTTATTTATAGCTGTTGTTATTTATATACTACTAAGCTATAATGTATTAACATATGCATCACATTATAAGTATGTTCCTCATTCAAAGGTACTTGTGTAATGTTGATGAAACTCTGATGTTACCATGAGAGGATCTGGTTGTAGCCATACTGGAAGTCTCTTTCTTGGCTCTTGCGGACTGGATAGACCAGCTGGTTCTCATGGAAGTAGAGAACCTTCTTCAGACGAGCGATATCAGGCCGCAGGGCAACAAGCTCAGCAAGATTGAGAACGGAGCTGGTGAACAAAACTCTGCAGCAGAGAAAACAGATAAAAGAAGAAGCCATTAGTGTGCCGTCTAACATGGCGTTCCTTGAATATCAATACGGCTTCAGTGACCCAAGCACTGACATTCTTTCTCCTTTTTATAATAAATCTGGTTAAAAATAACACTTTCCATTTTATAATTGTTTATATATGATTATATATGATGAATAGAAGATTGAAGTTGTTACTATATATTACCAAAATTGTCCAAAACTGTTATATAACTGCTATAAACAGCTGCTGTAGTTTTGCAACTGTTGGTTTCTGAGGGTTAAATAGGACCACATGAATGAAGTTGGTAAAGTTGCTATAAGTTTATATCAGGTTTATTTTGATAAACACTGGCATCTATACATTCAAAACATTGCAGAGTCAAGGAATAGGAAGTGAAGCAGCATAAACTAACAATGAAAAACTGTATTTTATATTCCGTGTATTAAGTGTATAAATAAAAAATGCATAATAAATGCAACTACTGCAGAAGATCATAACAGGATGCAAAACTGATCCTACAGTAGATATGCAAAAATCTGATAAAAAAATGCAGCATTTAAAAATACAAGAGCACACAGAAGTCCATGTGTCTCACTCCATGCTGAATATAACATTATTGAGGTTAATGAACGCTCTTTTAAGATGTTACATACACAAGTAGGGGCCATTGAAGATTTTACCCTTGTATGTGCTAAGAGCCATGGGACGAGGGCTTTGAAGTTCAGTTCTGGTCTCCCTAAATGAACCCAGCCTCCTCTTCATAGCCCCCGCTGCCTGTCACTCTAACCCCGCAGCCCGTTCTCCAGCCTCTTTGATGTGGGGAGCCCGCGGCCTCGCGACCGTGACTCCGCCGCTGTCAGAAGTGTCCCTCTTATGCTAATCTACAACCGGCTCCCTCTAACCAATTCCTAATCTCAACTATACGAAAAACCAATCACACCGCATTCAGATCAGCGTGAACGGGCGGCTTCTACCGTCCCGTGCCCCTGTAACCGCGTGGCAGGATTAGTCCGTTCCGCATCTCCATCAGGGACTGCGCGCGCCAAACGCCACTTCCTAAATCCTCACCCGCTCACAACTCTGAAATCAAACCAGATGATGGAAGTTACTATTTTTAGCCTTGCTTTCCTGTCCCTGCTGGAAATTATCAAGTGGAGGACGTCCAATACTAATGAAACAGGAGGGCTTACGTTGGTTCCCTTTGAACTGAAGGTGAGGGCAGATACTTGATGCATCTTTTTTAGGTCAGCCTGGTTGATGTGGTGGGCGAGTAGGCAGATGCAAGACTACGTGCATAACTGCAGGTCATATAAACCTTTGCAAGTGATTTTCAGGCCCACCAAAACTCAAAAAACAACTATGACACTTTTAAATGAGAGAACTTTCTATAACCCCACAACTGGTCATTTTCTCAAACTAATACACACAATACCCTATATCCAATTACCGAGGTGTGTAAACAAACATCCTTCACAGTAGTTTGCTTCTGGCAAGCTATTGTTGGATTCCATTCTACTGTGACATGAACGTAGCTGTCGCCCACTGACTTTTCCAGCACAAACTATTAGCCATAACCAAACCAGACATTGTGTGTCCGTAAGCAACCTGTAAGATAAGAGGCAACAGTGGGTGGGCAAGCTGTTCTCTGCTTAGTCAGGTTTCTAACTGCATAGGAGTTTCCTGATCAAAGGTAGTGGACTGGAAATACGAGCGTTGCTCTTGGCACACTGTAGTTCCTTTTTTTTAAACATTTTTTCAGGTCTGAGTGGAGTATGAGATAAACTATTTTTTTCATTGATCTGACTATATCATATTCTTTAAAAAAACATTAAATGAGGCATCTTGCCATGTAAAATTGCATTTTGCTGCAATTTTGCTTCAATGTACATATTCTGTACGACCAGTCATTTCAATAAATCAATCATCACCAGCCCAAACAAGGGAGGGGCTGTTAAAGTGAGAAATGCATTTAAAAAAACAGCAATTATTAATAACGGTATGCAAAGTGCACTTAAGTTAGCAGGTAGGGATATTTCACAACTGCTTCGTGGTCTTTTATACTTCACTGCGCTTCGGGTAAGTAATCGCAAGACACAAGGCCAAAAAACACAACCCACGACTACACATTTATTAGTGACTTTATGAGAAAACCTGAAGTCGCTTTAAATAAGAGGACATGGCAGTATTTATCTCTGGCGCTCCTAAACGGCCTGACAGTTGAAACAGATTTTGAGGTTGGTGTCACATATAGGGGCTATGACAGTGCAAATCTGAAGGCTTTAGGAATGAAGTGTATGTTTTGTCTTTTGCTTAACTTTGAGTGCAGCGAGATGAGATTGCAGCTGAAGGAATGTTCAGGGCTTCCCCCGCCCACCTGCGGTTTCTCTGTCCCTAAAAGGAAACAAGAAAGTCCCCATCCGATCCTATTCTCTAGATGCACTTGCGTCCCTGTGTTACGCAAACAGGGACAGCATTTGAACCAACACTAATAAAGGTGATAAAAGTGATATGTTGTGATGTTGTGTATGCTCTCTCGAAATGCACTGAAGATAATCTCGGCTGATAAAATTACAAAAATCTACATTCAGTTAATTGTTTATCTTGCAATCGGCCGCTTAACCAGTAAAACTTTCAAAACTTGTCAAACTTTTTTTTTGACTGAAACCAAATGTGTAAAAATGTCACAGCGTTATACTTTTGTTTAGGTGCAAACCCACTGTGGTGTTTTAAAAGGCACAAATCGTTGTTTATTAATTTTATGTTTATGTTGTAATGGTGCATTTGAATGAAAAAGGGAAATATCCTTCTTCATACCCCGTTTATTTAGTGAAAAGCAGTATTGAAACATGCCTTGTATATTTTGAACTGAATTCTTCTCCTGTTTATTATTAACTTTTTACTTTAATGCTACCATACATTCCATAATTGTTCTGGTGTAACTTTCTAGGGCTTTCAGAAAAAAAAAAACAGATGTTTGGGGGTCATTGGGGTTTTTAGTATGACTATTATTTTGTAATTTGGAAAAATGTTGACTTTTCAAAGTAGCATATGTCTTTGTTTTACCAAAATAAATAAATAAAAACAGAAAATTTTGAATATCATCTGTAAGTGAACTGGAACTGAAAACAACTTTTTACTTGTTTGTGTAAAAACAATTATTTTTAGCTGCCGAGTTAACACTTACTTTTTTAAAATATAATGTGTTACATTTTATAATAAATTATTGTTTATATTAAAACATTTTGTTTTAGGATCATAAACGTATATATACACAGTCTCAAAAATACTGTTGTGATATTTTATGCTTCAGAAAATAATTTTGAAAAAGCTGGATTGCTTATAAACATATATCAACACAACCAAACTGAGGAACTGTGCTGACCTGTAGGAGGAACTGGCTGGAACTGTTTGCATAAAGAACAGGGCAGAAGTTCTGGCCCTCCAGTGCCATTTCTTAGCGGGCAGAGTGAAGCTTACACAGTCTTCAACCCTTTCCTGAAGAAGATCAAGCAGCTGCTTGTGGGAGCCACCATTAAAGGCCTCCAGCAACAACACACTCATGGATACAGGCCGACGGAATGGAACCAGAGCTGATATCTGCAATGAGAGAAGCGAAAACGTGCAGAATGCACAATAAATGAATTCAAAAGAGCAGAAATGATCAAGCATAAAATCCAATAAAACATTACCTTTCAATGACTCATACAAAAAGGACGTAAACAACATTCATAACGAAAACAAAATTTTAATAGCTTATGAATAATGACCACATATTGGGTATGGGTGTTAATAATAAAAAATTCACCCACGTACTGTACTTTCCAAGTCACCTAGAATTTCATCACAGATGTGTCACAATGGAGGGTCAAGTCATAGCTGGAACACAGAATGAGCAAAAACATATTCAGCAAAAACGTAACACGTCAGATGATCGGATGTTAATTGAACTGATGTTGTGTTTGACAACTAAATTAAACAAGCAATATCTGACATGTAAGGCTGACCTTCGCAGATGACAGCATCGGAATGCTAGCAACTATAGCAAATTTTGTTGTGTTAGCCATCGATTCAATATAACCATACACACAAACTTTTTTCACAGTCATTCACCTAAAGTCAGATGTGAACATTGCTGAGCATAGCACTTTATGCTAGCGAGCGGAACTGTGAAAATGAAGCAAAACTTCACAACAGGGAACTGGAAATGTAACAGCTAGTGTAGGCTCAAGCATCTAAGCTGAAAGGCTGGGGTTTTCCATACACTCGGATACGCCGAGTGGGATTTTCTCACACAATGATTTACCTTTACCCTTTTACCTCAGAGGCCGCATGTTACACAGGTAAGGCGTAAAAAGCACTCAACCTCAAAATGGAGAGGAAAGTGAGGGGTTAATGTAGCCGCGTTCAGCCCCCGACAGTTCATGTGAAAGGGAAACCCCGTGGTGCTCGACCTCACAAGCAAAAGCAGCACCATCATGACTGTCATGGATCCTGAGTCATCGCTCAACTGCATTCAAAAGGCTTGCGTGCTTAAAGCGTTCACTCAAAGGAACCAGCCATAACACAAGAGTGGGAAATAAAAGGGAAAGAGCGAAAATCCTGTCACTATTTACCCGAGAATGTCCGTGCTACTTTTTTACATGCAATAAATATGGACGGGGACCGAATATAAAGTTTGACTTGACAGCACTGGTAACTTTTCACTTTCATTACACGAAAAATCAGCCTGACCATTCTGCTATAAAAAACAGAATGTCCTTTAGACAGTAAGTCACAAGTTTTGAAAGACGAGGATACGTGATGACAGAACTATTACTTTAAATTTCTACCGATTTAGAGAAAATACTTATCAAGTATCTGTGAAAGCAGGATGAAAAAATTACATTTACACGCAACGCCAGCATATCAGACCCATATAAAATGAAAAATTTGAAGATAATTGCTTGAATTTTACCAGCCTAATCTTACTCATAGAAACCCGTTCACAGAGGCTTGATGACTTTGACACCTTAAAATGAATCGAGGTCAATGTACAGGCCTAGCAACATGTTCACCCCTATACGTATACCCATACAAATAAAACCAACATATTCCTTCCTCCTTTTTCCACAGAAAAACATACTTGTTCCCCGAGGAGACAGGCCGTTATCTAATCTGCATTATTCCAGATGAAATGCAGGATTTCCTTTGGCTCTCAGAATACTGGGGAAGAGGCAGCTTTAGAGAGATGAAGCCTCAGAGTACAAAAAAAGTCAGGGATGCAGCTGATACATCCGCAGGGGCAGTGCATGAAGACGTCATATCAAGAGCCAGTACCAATCCTGACGATTAAACCCATCAGTAAAAGTGACTCTACCAATGGCACCAATAAGTGCCAGTACAGGGGGGCGGATAGCATGGCACTGCCCAGTGACAAGCACCCAGAAACATGGCGCATTGGAGCGTGTGAGCCAACTCGCGACACCTCATTTTAACAGCCTCTAGCCATCCGTGGATGTCTCGAGTGTGTATGTGTGTGCAAGTGTAAGTGTGTGTGTGTGTGTGTGTGTGTGTGTGTGTGCGTCATCACCCGCGATGGACTTAGACAGGGCAGGAGGAGGTCTTAAAGTGATGTGGTCTTTCTGGAGGGCTAATTCAGCCAGAATGAAACATCCGATTATGTACTCCCACACAGCAGACCAAAGCCACGGCTGATCACTTGAAATTAGACTCGAGTGATAT
>JAZGTI010011955.1:0-16167 GCA_036877585.1 Botia kubotai | reverse complement strand
CTTCTCACCAACTGTTCTCTCATCTTTACCACACAGAGAATCTTCAATTCCTTTGTGTACACGGAGAAGACTTCAAATGGTGAAACAGAGGTACAGCAGGTGAGTTTCACTTCATGGACTTGAGTGTATGCGAGTGAAGTGTGTGTGCGCGTGTGTGTGGTCTAGTGGGGCAAAGGACATCAATTAAAATTCTACAGTTGCTGTCTGGCTGCCTTTGAAGAACTCTTTGTGCTTTCTGTTGCTCAGTTGCACTATCGACAACGCCGCAGCTCTCCCTAACGAGCCGTGGAGAAATTAGATGGTTGCTCACAATTTTGTTCTTCCTAACCTCAATGCATCTGGCCCATGATCAAACTCACAGTCTTATGAGCTATTTTTAAACTTAATTAGGTGTGTAATTTGGAATAGAGCTTGCACAACTGCAAACATGTCTGTCTGTCTTTCAATGGGGGAGTTGACATATACAGAGCAAGACATGAAAATGGTGATGCAATCTGTATTTCTGTGTAATTGTCAAGTTGTCATGGTTTTCATGGCTTTACCCTGAAACTGTCATATGGTGTTAGAAATCAGACAAGCTTTTCAAATGTAATCTGAGGAATTATATAATATATATATCTTTATATATATATTTCTTTACAGTCTTAGCCTGCGTAAATATGTTGATTTCTGTTCTTGACATAACAGGGCACACCATCATATGCTGATGTATGTTAATATTTATAAATTGAGTTTCAAAATACATGATTTTGATATCTTTTTATATCTCAAAGCATTTTATTATTTTACATCACACCAAATAATTGCTTATTAATCCATAAAACCATTTTAAAGGAAAAGATTTGTTATCAGTTAGAGCATAGCATTAATTTAGCATAGCGTAACATTAATATAACGTGGAATAACGTTACAATAGCATTAATATTGCGTTTTATTAATATTTATTAGTATCGCGTTTATCTTATGTAAACGGCTTCAGAGGTCTGCTTTGTTTCTAGCATGACCAATATTGCGCTGATGGGAGGGCGCAGAGGTTTAATAACAGCACGCGTATATCACAATAACTCAAGAAGAATCCAGGACACAATAAGTTTCATTTCAGTACTTTTCCATCTGAAGCTATGAAAACACATCTGCCATCAGTTTTAAGACAGTAAGCCTGTCATGCCATGTCAAGTTTAATTTATTCCTGCCGTGGGCCTCTACCTCGTGCCAACTTCCAACTTCTGTTTTTGCTGTAAGGCAGAAAGCTCACTCAATGTTCTGACCAGCCTCAAAACAGCGACACACGATAACAGCACACGTTCCCCTGTTTCTCTGCTACACACACGAGCTCAGAGCAAGACCGGACAGGTTGTTACTCTTTGCTTGGGCTTCCATGCCAGAAGAAACCCTTTTGTGTAAATTATTCCTGCACACCATCTCTCTCTCTCACACCTGCAGCTATTTGCCGGCTGCTGGTGAGAGATTAAACCGATCACTGGCAGGCTTTTCCAGTGACACCTCGACAGCTAATTGCCAAACAGGGTTTTTGGAGGTAGACGCTGATAAACAGCTCAGCCTGCTGAGGCAGTCGAGGTCTGATAGTGTTTGATTATTAGGTGAGTCAGGCTGTGTCATGCTTCTGTGTTGTTTGGTCGTTCCACATACAAATTGTTGTTGCAGTTTTTTCCTTGGCTCAAATGCTGTTTATTTCTGGCTTATAAAGTTTTCATGAATTTGCTTGATGAGCGTCGATTTCTTTTTATTGTTGTCATATTTCATTAATACTCAGTTTGTAAAATATTTTTTATTTTATTTTTTGACATTGAAGAGATTGTCCTAGTTTTTAATTTTTAACTCGTCACATAAACTATAATTTGCCTCTTGACATTAGGGGTAGTGACATCCTTATTCAGCACTTGATTGGACAAAAATCTGTGAAGTACAAGATGAGTCATACATTTTTATGAGGCTAATTATACCAATTCATAAGGTTACTTTAGTCAAATATTAAGAGCACACTAGTATATAGACATGGAAAGACATGGACTAAACGCCACATTTCAGTTACATTTACATTTATTCATTTAGCAGACAATTTCATCCAAAGTGACTTACGAGAGAGAGCATGGGTGAAAGCTTGCAGCTCATTTCACCAGAAAGGAAAACAATTCTATACACAAAACTCTTAATTTCGATTTTATTGGGTCTTTAAGGCATTGGCAATACAGGAGAAAAGTTTCTTTATGATATAATTTTTTTATATTTTGACATGGTTACACAGCCTAAATATAGCCAGTTCTCAGAAGCTGTATTGCATTAAAATGACCTAGTTTCAGTGCCTGGTTGATTGAGCTTCTGTTTTAAGACTTGTGAGTCCATTTATTTGCTAAATAAATCACATTTTAGCCAAAGATACAGTGATTGACCCTTATAATGTTGAGTCCTGGTTATTGGTTACTTTTTTTTATCACTTTGTATTGTGTATAGCTCTATTGTATTGTTTTTATTTAAAGTCATCTATCTTTAAGTAATTGTTTTAATAAATAAACAGACTAGGAAAGTAAATGCAATAACCTCAGATTACCTTCCATTTTTTTCCGCACTTGGTTGATTGTATTTTCCTAAATTATTTTTACTGCAGTTCTGTATAATAGTGTTATTTTCTATACTGACCTGTCTGGAATTAGAGTGTTTTTCTCCTATATGTTATTCTTTTAAGCTGGCGATCTAAGTTTAGCAGTAATGGCTAAAGCAAGCAGCTGATTGGATGTTCACGGTCAATGGGTCATGGTACATTACTCCAGTCCAGGACTTGCAGAAGAAGATTTACAATTTAGTTCCCCCCCAGGATTCCACTCTTACCTAGACATGCATTTTTAATATATTTCGACTTTGTGTCTGTGCATGCATGTTTTATTTTGGGGCTTATATTGGACTGAGGAACCTGGCGGAAGAAAAACTGCCGGATCTGACGGATCTGCTCTAGTTAATGGTTCTCTCCAGAGAACTCCAATCTGCATTGGGCGGAATTCTGAGAAACCTGGTTAATCAGCCATAACTCCTGCTCAATATAGTGCAATATAGACTCAAAGCTAAAACAACATCCAACTTCTCTGTAACCTATTTGGTTTAGAGACTCAGTTTTCCCTCATGGCAACCAACCATTTTCCTGCTGCCCGTGGTGTGGCAGCAGCCAACAGTGCATGTCTAATGGTGATCGATTACTGGTCTCCAAGGTTAGTTCAAGCCCTCTTTGATGTGGAGTGCCGGGCTGGATTCAGAAAGTGAATTATTTTTAGTTTGCCTCACACAGAACTATCGGAAAAAAAGGTCTTGAGCAAGGAGTGTGTTTACATTAGTGATATTGGCGTATTTATGACTTATTTGAGTCCATCAGTTAAGTCGTTAACAAACAAAATTAATGTGCAATTAATGCAATTAATGTTTTTATTAACAATGAACATTCAGAAACAAATGGCAAAAATTATGAAAAATGGTTTCTGTAAAATATTTCTGTACATGTTTATTTTTTTAGCTGGCAAAGAAGATCAGGGAGAAGTTTAACAGATACCTGGACGTGGTTAACAGGAACAAGCAGGTGGTTGAAGCCTCTTACACAGCCCACCTCACCTCCCCTCTCACAACCATCCAGGATTGCTGCACCATCCCTCCCTCTATGATGGAGTGAGTACTTTTCATTCATTCATCTCACCATTCATTCTCTTGGTGGCTATTTCCTGGTACACAAAACATCACAGGCATGTACAGTCACACATGTAATGTGCATTGCATGGCTTTACAATTAATGTTTTGTACAGGTGTGTGGAAATATATTCCTATTCTACCTATATATTCCTGTATATTCTAATATGTTAAAGAAATACAACTAAACTAAGAAAGTCATTGCTGACACTAACTGACATTAAAATGCAAAACTGTGTGAATGGGGATCCATCACACAGCTGACATTGGTCAAAGTGGGAGAAATGGGAGAAAGCATTTGTCAGTATGCATTTAAAATGTGTGTGTGTTGTCTATCCACGCCTCTCTCTCTTTCTCTCTCTCTCTCTCTCTCTCTCTTGTTTCAATCTGCCATTCCAAAGTGTCATTATCTCCAGCCCTTTCTCTCTGTTTGAAGGATGTTCTCATATTCTCGTCATTCAGTGACCACCTTCTCAGCTATCGCTCTTTCATATTTTCTCTATATCGTTTATATATCTGTTTAAATCCCCTCACTATCATCTGATAATGAATTACAATGAATTATTATAAAGTTGTTTAAGTCTCTTAAACCTGCCAGAAACGTTCACAGGTGTTTACATCTAGGCTGTGATTCTTTTTCCTCGCAGTCTGTGAGTGTGTTCAGTATTTCTCAGTTCCTCTGGAGAAAAAGATGTTTTGCTGGAGATAGTGTTAGATGAAGGAGAGTAAGAGGAATAAAATAATGGTCACCTCATATATAAATTTGAGCTTTGTGATAAAAGTGCTACGCTAGCTTCAAAGTGTTTACAGGATAGAAAAGCGCTCCGATTTGCCAAAATGTGCAGTTCTCAACATGACTGCTTTGGAAAATGTCTCTTTACCCAAAGGCATATAAACATTGTTTACAGTGTCATGGTAATTTATAATATGCGTTTGGATGCACAAGGGAGCACCCTGTAAAACTACAAAATGACATTTATTTCAGACCTACAGTATGTCAGCCAGTGTCCAGATTTGAAGTCAAAGCTTCCTAAATGTCATTGACTGAGGCTTTATTTAAAAAGCATACAAGAGCCAGCTAGGAACTGTCTTATCATTTGAGACAACACTTAGATGTTTTTATGAATGGCACATCATGGGGATTACACCTTCCCCCAACTGGCCAATCAGCTTGTTGATCTTTATCTAAACTGCCTCTTCAGGTTCTTGACAATGCAATGTATTATACGCCAACTTGATATTATCATGTTACATCCTGTTTGTGGTTTTTTTTTAAGCCTTTTCATCATAATAGGATGATAAATGGAATGTACATGTTTAAAGCTATTTTTAAGTGTAAACAAAGACATTTTTTCCACTTAGAAAAGGCTTTACATCTACAAAAGCAGAATTACTCACATGAGATAAGTTTCCAGTCATATTTTTGGCTTAGACAAAGCTGTATTCTTCTACATAAGGGTGGTCCACCCTCATGGTGGCCACCATGTTGATATCACATTACCTGGTGAATACTGCTCACTTTATCTCTGTTACCCTTATTTTCACACAGTTTCAGCTAGGAGATAATTAATTACAGGTTACTAATAGACTTGCTGTATTTGCAGACCCAGACTTTAATTTGCTATATGTGACCTTCCAGGACTACAGTCAATTCCGCCAAA
The DNA here is from genome assembly GCA_036877585.1 of Botia kubotai. NCBI lineage: Eukaryota > Metazoa > Chordata > Actinopteri > Cypriniformes > Botiidae > Botia > Botia kubotai. Next base: position 10,819 of record JAZGTI010011955.1, on the reverse strand, counting down.
TAAACCCAGTGTCCGATAAGGACCAGACAAGGCAGATATGGGCTTGAAACTGATGATGTTAGAGTCTAGGTAGTCTTGCGTAGCCAGACCTTTACACTGACGGCAGAAGGTCTGGACTCCATCGCAGCTTTCATTGACTAAAAACTGCCAAAGGTCGTTTGACCGACATTTAAAATCACAGTTAGCTTTGTTTAGCATCATGTTTCCAGGAGGAACATTAAAAAACATGACACACACGTCTCTCTGACATCCTGTAGAATTCAACCAATCAGATAACGACTTTGAAACTCCTGAAGTGTTTCAAGTAAATTGTGCAATATGTATTAGATGTTCAGCCAGCAAAGTCCTGTGAGCAGAGCAGTGTTCTCAAAAAGTAACAATCATAGGACAGTCGTAAAAGTGGTGCGCAGATCTCTCAAGCAAGCACCAGCCCAGCACTGGCACTGACACAAAAACCCCCATTTCAGTGAAAATAAATATCAGTGCAGCTTTTAAGGCGACACCTGGTTTAAAAACTTTGGCTGTTATAAAGTCTGGTAATGAAATGACCGTGACCTTAAGTAATGTAAGAGACAGACGGTACGTAATAGATTGAATGGATAAAAATGTAATTTAAAGACCGGGTTTAACGAGATTTAATGCTTCTATATGACACCTGTCCCGGCATTATGCCCTCTATAAGACCCAGTTCAGCTGCCATCGCAGAGACCAGTCACGGCCGAGAGGATCAAATGTTTCACACTGTATCGATGTCACATCCTATCACACATCCCTGTTCTCCCCCGAGCACTGACCTCTGCTACGGGAGAATGCTTTAATCAACACTCACCCCCACTGCATACTGCTACACTTCAGCAGTGATGAAGCCATCTAGAAATAACCCCTTACTCAGGACGCATTTGATCTCACTCTGCTTACGGGGACTTGAGTGTCGGGGGAGCGTAAAGCTACATTTATGCCTTGCTCAAAAAATTGGCCTGCAAAATTAACGATGTGAATCATGTATGCATGTGGAGTCTACTGTGATGAGGCTCATTAAGAGAGTCATTAACAGACACATTCTATGATTATAGTATTATATTGTATATGTATTGTATACATGTATTGCCGTTATACCTTGGTGGCTTGGATGTACTTTGGAATACAATGTAATTACTGTGAAACATTAATATGGCAATTATTTAAAATCCTGGTAAATGTTGGCGTACAATGGTGGGTTTATTTGATGCCGTTACTGTACTAAGGTACTGCCACTGACTTGTTTTAATAGAATAACAGCTGTTTTTTATGCTTGCAATTAACATGTAACAATGTAGCATATTGCAGGTTTAATTGTAGAGGTAAAAGTAGTAGCCATTTGTGACAGAAAAAGTGAAATTTGTTCTGCATGTTTGTGTTTTTCATCAGTAGAGAACGACAGTGCAGTATTTATTTCTCTGGCGAGTTCTTTCCTCGAGCTAAAAAACGAGGATTTTAAAGTTTTCAACTGCCGCTCAGTTTGAGTTTCAGTCGACCTTCACTGCTGTCCTCACAGTAATAAATAAATAACGTTCCTCTTAAAGCTGAAGTGTGTCATTTCTGCAGTACTTGCGTCACCTAACAGAATTGCTAAAGATGATAAAGATTTCAGGTTTCCTGAATACTTATGTGTCATTGGTCAGAAAACAGTTAGCCCCACCCAAAACTCATATTATTGGTTGAGCCCATGTTATGTCATGTTGTCAAAATGCATAGACAAGACAGAGCAATATTTTTATAGCATCAGAAAGCCACAGTGTTTACACGGAATCAAACTACAAATGGCTTACTTAACACATTCTTTAGTCTTTACACATTGAGCCGGGATACGAACAGTATTTGACATGTTTACACGTTTACAAATGTTTACACACGCTCACTATTTTCGTATCCTCGCAATGCGGCAGAGTAGCCTTCACCCTCTGCCGAAGAGGGTTTTAACTTTCTTTTTGTTTTGTAATAAACGGGTCATATCCATATTTTTTCATTTGAATTATTCTTAAATTCCTTGAGCAAATTAAACCATAAACAAACAACAGCAAGTCCCATTCATTCATCCGGTTTTCCTGCTTTCTCTCCATTTCATTCCCTGTTCAACTGTTAATCCGGTCTGTCCATCTCACAATCCTTTAGGAGCCGGACCATTTGAACAGGCTCTAAGTCCAAGCTAATAAAGACTGCAATACTGTGTGAAAGAGAGAAGGACATTGGCAGGGAAAAAGAGGGAGCGCAAGGCTTAAGTCACTCTAAAGGGGCCTTAAATGCAGCTCTGCCGGACTGCATGCTTTCCTAAGTCCATACGTGGTGAAACAGGGAACCTCTTTCCCATAATCCCCCTTGAGCCTCCCTCTTAACTCACAGAGGCCACTGCGCTAATGAACCACTGCTCTGATAGACTCACACAGAGATATAAAGAGAGAGAGTCCAACAAAACAGATACCGCAGTGGTACGTGCCATATATGTTCATAAGTCCCTGAGGTGGAGTCTAAGTACCAAGTCTTTCAAGAGCCAGAACTAAGTTAAGCCTAAAGTCTTCTGTAGCCTGAAGAATCTAAATGAAATCTTTTTTAGCTATATTTGTCTGTTTGCTGCTGGTTAGTGTTCCAAACCCTATTCAAATTTTAATTTTAACCAATAATATAAATAGAATTCATATTCATTTTATTTAAAGGTAGGAATGTAATAGCCTGTATATTAAATTAACTATTAATTTTACATGTTCTTTTTATTCTGTCGAAACGCCAATTAGTTTGAGAGGTTCTTATGAAACACAATTCGTAGAGACCATGAGAAGGAATCGATGCCTCAGATGCCTGAAATGACTCAGACATGTCATTGCAGGAGCAAATTCAATGTCTCAGACTTAAGTTTCCATCTCTGGTACGAGCATCTAGTCTCTGCCATGTGGCGAGGTGTCGTCCATCTGCTAGCACTCTATTAGCCAAGGAGCAGAATCACAGGAATTTGTGTCTGTCACCATCAAACATAAAGAGCCACTAAATGAGAAGACCATCTGAACACATGAAGACAGCTTTTCAGTATGTTAGGCCCTGAACGCAGTTGCTGCTGGCAGACAGTATTAACAGAGAGATATTATTGGGTGTATTCATGTATTTAATGAATGTCGTGACACATTAATGCAACATGATAAACATTTTGTGGATGTTTTGCTGATTTTAGATGTTAAATACAGAGATAAATACAGAGAATGCATCTGTCACTTTTTTTAGGAATCACATTTGTTTTTTTTATCAAATGCACAAATATTAAAATAAAATGTAAACATTTAAAATAGTTTAACATGGTTGCAGATTATAGCTGTTTAAAGCCATGTAGCATTTATATTAATAATAATAGAGTAATTTAATAATAGCATGTCTAAAACTGCACGCTTTGACATTAAATTGTGCAGTTAGAGGGAAACCGCGGCTGTGATTTAAGTTTTGGGTATTGTTTGTCACACCATGCATACTAAATTTTTACTCAAGGGCTTTTTGTCTCATTAATTTATTTTCCCTTTTTTATGTTTTTGTAGAGACCCTAATTTGCATGTTGAACTAAAATCAAAGATAGAAGTGAAAACACGCTTTTATTCACTGTATATTTTCCTCTTACATATTTTTCTCTTTTTCTCCCTCTTTCTTTACTCTTTTGCCCATTTGCTCCCCCGTTATTTTTCTGATGTGAATTTCAAAGCAGCATGCAAATGTATTTTTTTATCTAGCACATTTGCTTTGCCACCACATGTAAAGTGTGTTGAAGGAGAATTCCAATGACTAGGGCCTGATGGGAATTAAATGTCTGAAGTTCAAAGCGCTTTGCACATCACAGCAGCTGTCAATCAACTGCCAGCCTCTCTCTCGCTCTGGTTCTGTTTGACGATGTTAATAGTGCAGAAAGAAATGAACTGAGTGGTGTAAAAGGCTAGTAATAGTTAGTGAAGCAAAGGACGAGTAGGGCACATTTGGGGGGATTAGTGCATTGTGGGTATTTTATATCATGAAGAAAGTGATATGCGGTAACTGCAAGAAAGGGTAGTAAGATCAGGGCATGTTTAAGAAAGCGATGCATTATGGGTATTTTATGTCAAGAAAAGGATTTTCAGTAACTGCAAGGAAAGGTAGTGAATACAGGACACATTTGGGAAGCAGTGCATTATGGGTGTTTTTGTAAGGTAGAAAGTGACATGCAGTAACTGCAAGGTGAGGTAGTGAGATCAGGGCACATTTGGAAGGAGCAATGCATTATGGGAAGGTTTGTCAAGAAGAAAGTGATATGCAGTAACGGCAATAGGTAGCAAGATCAGAACACAGTCGGTTGGCAGCTGATAAGCTGAAAGACATTGTTGCAGTGCAGTGAGATCTCTGGAGACGGAGCTTAGATCCAGGCTTGATTAGTGCAGGCAGAGAGGCATGACTACAGGTCCATTCTCCACCTACTGCCACTTTGCCTTTCATTAATGCAGTTAGCTCCTCTAGTTCTGTCAGCATACTGTAGACACCAGCTGGTTGTGTCGTGTTTAAATAAAGCTTGATTGTACATCTGTAGTGCATCAACCCTGTGATACAATAAAATAAATTTACATACTGACCAAGTGATAAGCGGCAGAACATTTCGTCAATTGTTTGGTTTCTGTTTCTGTCGTGTCACAAAGGATAGCCCCACCCACTGTGAAATCTCATTGGTCCAAAACCCTGCTCCTTTATAACTGTATCATTGTACACATTAAAGATGCAGTAGTCATTCTCTGATACCCCATTATTATTGACATTTAGACATGCATATCCATATATTATTTCCATTGTTTTTGTTTATATTAAATTTTATATCATATGTTAAAAATTTTAACTGATGTTATTTTAGAGTTGTTTAATTTATTTCAAAATTCAAATTCATTTTTTCTAATTTTATTTGTCACATACGAAATCATACACAATACGACATGTAGTGAAATGCTTTTTACGACTGTCTTATTTATATTAATACATTTCTCATCTTGTCTCTCATCTCTGAGATTGTTTGATGACGTCACTGAAATAAAAAGGATTCCATTTGCTCTGTTCTCCACCCCTCCGCTCCCCTCAGACCCCATCCCTCTATCTTCCTCTTTCATCTTCAGTAGAGGAGCTGTGCAGCTGGTAGAATTAGTTATCGATGCAGTCTTCCTCAGGGAGTTCAGACCCCACAACTGTTAAAGCAGTTATTCAGCGGTTACAGCATGAGAAACACATCAGCTCAACTTTTACTTCGTGACTGAGATTTGAAAAGACCTCAGAGAAATACTCGCTATTAAAGTTCTGGAAGTTCTTGTGCTGGCCTGTTTTTATTGTTTTTTTCTGTCACTTTTGCTAATTATAAAAATGCTAATAATGTTTTGTTTTCCTTGTCATTTCAGATTTGAAGGCAATTTTAACACCAATGTTTCAAAAACCATCAGCTGTGATCGTCTCTCCCCTACTGTCAGTAGCCGAGCTTTTAACCCAGGACGAGACCTCAACTCTGGTGCGCTTGATATACACACACACACACACATGCGCACAAAACTTCAAAAATGAAAGCCAGTTTTCACTTAGCTAGTAGCTGCCATGGCAACCATTTACAAAGAACAATTCTGCTTTTCTGACGTCAAATCTTCAAAGGTTGTTTTTTGGTCTTATGAGTGAAACAGATACAAAGCTGTTAGATGGGTCACCTTTATTGTGTGCATGTGGTATTTTTAATCCTCTCATCTTTGTTTTCAATTCCCCTTTATTTAGTATGCACTGATCTTTCACTTTTAATATCTGCTCTACCGCATCAATCAGGAAGTGTATGTTTTTATTTCTTTTTTAATCAGAGCCAGATTTTTAATCATAAACAACGTATTGAATACATTGTACATTTACATTTATGCATTTGGCAGGCACTTTTATCCAATGCGACTTACAGTACGTTCAAGTTATAGATTTTGTCAGTACGTGTGCTCCACTGGAAATCGAACCCACAACCTTTGCGCTGCTAACGCAATGCTCTACCAACTGGACTTTTTAGTAGCTAAGTTTAATTGAGTTTAATTGAGTTTTTTTATTTAACTTCAAAACTTATTTCTGAGTTTTGTAATTTAGCTCAGTGCTTTGGTTATTTAGGATCAGAATGTGGTCAGAATGCTATACATAGATATATTAACCTATAAATAGATATAGTACAGTAGTACATGTATTTTGTTGTTGCTTAATTATTTCATTATTTAAGCACAGGCACTCACCAATATCATCCAAAAAATGCATTGGAAGTTGAAATGACTTTGATATTTTGGGACTTTTATGATTAAGAAAGGACATAAATGCAGGAGTTCAGTGAGATACCTTGAATTATGGGTTTATCTAAGAAGCTACAGTTTCAAATTAGTTTAATTATAATAAAGCTACTCATTTGGCACAAGATGTTTGTTACAGTACTAGCTAAGAAAATGTGGCTACTCAGGTTTGGCAATGTGATTGCTTTCGTCTTTCTTTCGGCCATTTTGATTCAGACCTCATCTGTCCCACATTCTGGCCTCACATACATTCGCTCTCACTCCAGAACAGATTATCCCAATTCATCTTCATACACATGCTTATTTTTGTAGGGTAGTCATTGAGAGCTCATGTTACCGCTCTCCCTCCATTTGTCATCAAATACTGACCCCTCTAACCATGCAGGCAGTCATCGGTTACATTTGATCCATGTTAGTCTAAACATTGATGAAAAGAAGAGGGGGAGGGAGAGAGGAAACAAGGAGAAACAATCCAGGGAGATGAAAAACCTGGAAAATGAAGGAATAAAGCAGATACAGAGATTGTTATGAGGTGTTATAGTGACATATGGAGAAATGGGGTCTTTTGTTTTAACCTTTACTACTTTTCACATCTGTATTTATTTCCCAGAGTTCTTTTGGGTTGTTTTGAGTGTCCCAAACTTTTCTCCTAACGGGCACACAGCTGTAAGTTTATCAAAAGGTATATTACACATTAAGCAGTTATAGCCAATCAGGTCAGTTATAGCCAATCAGGTCAATTATAGCCAATCAGGAGGTTTGATGTTAGGAGGAGCAGAATTTTGACCTATAACATTTTACTGTGGGTGGGGCCAACCAGATGCACAGAAAAAGAAACCAAATGATGTTGTCACTCCTTGGTTATAGTAGATTCTTAAAAATATTTTTAGAGATTTACAGTACAAAGAGATGTTTTTCGTTTTATCCGGTAAGACCATGGTTGGTACAATTTGTAAGGCAGCGTCTCAATTCACATACTTAAAAAGTTTGTACAGTAATTGGTAATGGGAAAGTACATACTGTTGAGCATGTAGAAAAATAGTACACCATTGGGACATGTTCCAGTATTGGGACATTTCCACATCTTATAATTAAGGCATGCCCCCTTATATTAGACACCTTATATCATATATTGTTGCCATTTGCACATACCCTTAAGCCATGTAGCCAAATTCATAACCTCGTAATTAATTATTATGACATTTTATTTTATCATTTTATGATAAATAGATAATCAGTAAATTTCAGCCTAGTCGAGACACAGCACTCACTTATCATTGTCATTAAAATACTAGTTTTACTGTCCTCTACTTAGAACCAGGAAGCACACAAGAAAACCTAATAGCTGGGCAAGAGAAGGTTTAAATAAGAAAAGCAGGCAGGTGAATCTTTTAAAATTCCAAAATTGTTTGAGTGGAAAAGAACCCAGGAAAATGACAGCAGTGGAGCGAGTGGAGATTTAAAGAGTACTGAAAGTTTAGAGGAAATGAGGGACTCTCAACTCGTGACTGTGGTTCTCTGCTACTATAAACACTGGTTGTTGGATTAAGCACTCTGGGGCGGCATATGTGTACGATTTTAAAACTGTCAACGTGCTACAAAGTTCCTGTTTATACTTTGAGCGCAGATTGATGACAGTATCGCGCTAATATGAGGTTGAGACGCCTGTTCGTGCTTAGCGTCCATTACTCTTCCTCCTCATGTTTCTATAGTAATTTGATTCATTATGTTTGGACTGATTTGAATTAGGAATGGCTGTTCTCTGTTGGTCTTGACGTTAGCATACACACTAATAAACCATCTTATATATTATGTATATTCTGTCTCATCTGACATATTCTTTTGCTATTAGACGCAAAGCCGATGTTTTTCATTCTTTGATCATTAGAATGGGCAGCTAAGGGTCTTCTCTGTATGTGTATAAATAGATATCCAAACACCACACACAAATATACGTTTTGAAAACCATTTGCATTATAATGGAGCTGGTCATCAAGAACAGCTTCCATTCTGTAGGGAAGGCTTTTCACTACATGGAACGTGGCTGAAGAGTTCAAGCATCACTGAGGTCAGTCAGTGATGTTTGGTGATTGGGTCTGGCTCACAGTCAGCGTTACAGTTCACCCCAAATGTGTTCAGTGGAGTTCAGGTGTGAGTGTTGTGTAGGCCGGGTAGGTTCTTTCGCACCAGAGTCAGTAAATCACTTCTTTATGGTCCTTGGTTTTCGCATAGGGACCTTAATGCTGGAGGCAGAAAAGGACCCTCCTCAAACTGTTGCCACAATGTTGGAAGCACTCGGTTCTTTAGTATGTAATTTGTTTGGCCATGTAATGTATCAGAGCTGTGCTCAACAGAGCTCAGTTAAAAAGGGAAGTGTCATTTCTGTGCCTGTGCCAGTACCAGCACATATATTTAAGGAAAAAAATTGGTGTTTCCGAACAGGTTTCCTAACAAAAACACTTCCTGTCCACTGGTGTTTTAAGGACATAAAAAGCCCCACCCCAAACTAAACAAATAGCACCATAGCAATTACACCCCTCTGAATGTCAGCTTGTGAACGGCTTGTATTTTTTTTTGCATATTAAGCTGGAATAGGACAACACGGGTCATTTTTGAGTCGTTTACCTCTGTCAGTTGTCTTAGATCACACTCATCCTCATATGGCCCAGAATCCTTATTTAGCACTGGTTGTGAAAACATCCGAGTAATCTTGGCTTAAGGACATTTTGAAACGGATATAATCAGACATATGCACTCAGGGAATTCGTAAGCTTGCAAACTTTAGCCGTCATGTGAGTCTCTCGCTCATTTCTAACGTCAGCTCTAATCCTTTAAAGCCAGGGCTGTGGGTTCGGGTAGTATGACCTCTGGCTCAGGTGGGATCGCTTTTACTGGTTGACCTTGTTAATTTCTGCGTCATGTTAGCGGTCCCTCTTGACAGTCTCTCTTCCACTGCCTCTTGTCTTTTCCTATTCTCCTTCCCGCTTCGGTCCTCTTTTACCGTCTTGTGTAAAGTAAATAAACACTTAAATCGATGGCCTCAGAGTGGTGATGACTGTGTTTCTTGAGTGTTTGGAAAGGATCAGTTTGTCTATGTAAGTCTGGGCTCAGGCCATCACACAGCTGGGTCCTGTTTAACTGTAACAAACCTTATTTCTGGCTGCATAAGGAATTTAAAGGAAAAAACCCACATTACCCATACTAAAAAAATCATTTACTGAGGAATATTATTGATGTTACATGATTAAATTACAAATTTGTGATTTTTATGTACTAGTTTTCCATGTCTGAAAATAAAAGTACATTTAAACGGTAATATGATTTCACAAATAGTGTTTAAAGTGACAGAGAGGTTAATGGTTATAATATAACTGTTTATTTTTGTTTTCCCGTTGAGTTTAGTGTTGGCAGACAACCTCAAGTCCAATCCAGGGATCAAGTGGCAGTACTTCAGCTCAGAGGAGGGTATTTTCACTGTGTTTCCTGCTCACAAGTTCCATTGCAAGGGAACATACGAGCATAGAAGCAGGTACGAAAAGCTACAGCACACACACACACACACACATTTATATTTATGCATTTTGTAGACGCTTTAATTCAAAGTGACTTACAGCACATTTAAGCTATACACACTATGTCAACCTTCTCTACCAGTTGAGTTACAGGAACGCTTGCAGTAAACTCCCAGTTTTACTGGCCTTTTATTTTTCCTTTCTGATGAAGCAAATTATTCAGTCCCATGATGCATTGTGGGTACATTTCAAGCACACATTCATAGACACAACTAGGTACGTTTTTGTGTCAGCACAGCTCATGTGAACTAAGCTATTTATTCAGAATGCAGATTAAAATCACCTTTTGTCTAAATTTGAAAATTACTCTTGCATCTCATGTTAGTACACCTAAATGCATAAAATTTCAGCATTTTTAATTGGCCAAAAGTTGTGAAGCTATATTTTCCTTCAGGTACTGTCAGGTATTTACCTTCAGGTTTGTCGTCTTGTGTGGCGAGGTATAAAAACATTCTTAGGAAGTTTTTAGGTATGTTCAGCAGGGTTACAAAAAGCCCCGTGCCCTTGACTGGAATGCAGGGTCGTCCCTACTGAAGCCTGCTGGAGTCTGCCACCCAGTACTGTTGGCACTACTGTATGTGCCTGTGCTAAAAGATGGGCTTATTTTTGCTACCATTCCCACAAGAGACTCACGCAGGTCTTCCTGTACTTTCAGGATGTTGTACAGTAAGATATTTAGGGAATATGTCTTTCATTGTAAATGCTTCAACATTCTGAGATAGCTGCCCAGAAATAAAGTTAAAAAGGTGGATTTGGTTCCAAAAGCAACACAGCAGAGAGCTGCATGTCCTGCACAAACACCGTCGCGAGGAGAGCGTGAGTTGCGCCAGTATAGCGTTTGGCGTGTTGCCGTTGGAGTCCAGGAAACGCGTCACTGCACAGCTAAGCTGGCACTGCTGTGTGCCTGCTCAAAATTCTGTGATGATCCAGTGC
>JAZGTI010011954.1:0-16167 GCA_036877585.1 Botia kubotai | reverse complement strand
ACTGCATGAACGCAAGAACTGCATGAACGCAAGACAAAGCTGCTACCATCGGGCCTTTGTTCTCTTTTTAGTTACTTAATGGTAGTTTACACCTTGAGATGATTATAAAATGAGGTTGCTTCTGATTGCATGGCCTTGGTTTTTCTAGATAAAAACTATAAATCATCTTGCAGTGTGGAGAAGCATTTAAAGGGGGCAGATAACTCAGAAAAAGACAGGCAACTAAAACAGCCGAAGGCGAGTGGGAGGTCTTTATTTTGGAAGGTAAAGATTCCCAGTTTAAGAATAGACAGATCTGGGTACAGTCAACTATTTTGAACCACAACAAAACTTCAAAGAGCGTTCAACATGCGCATATGACATGTTTCATGAGTGTTTGGGTAATACTATAATTGCCCTGTGGTATTTTCAGAACTGTCTGTTCTCATAATAGCCTGACTGTTATAGCTGTTAAACATAAGTGAAAGAGAGCAAGAGATGATAGTGTTTCAAAAGACTCCCAAAAGACTCGCAACCAGATAATTAAGATTTATTGCGTGTCAAATGCGCCTTCAAACAGTAGGTGTGCTACTTTGGACTCAGCTCTGTCAAAGTGCATTAAACCTGGACGTCTGTACTGTGCGGAATGCAAATTATAAGATATAATTGTTCTTCTGCAGCTGGTGGTTTGGTTGTTTGAGGGTTTGGGCAGGCTTGACTTAACGTGATTGAGTGATTTGCTGTGGTCTTGTTCTGACAGACTGGGTTCGAATTTCCTTCACTTGAATGAATGCATGATGAATACTATACTATTATAGCTTGTAAGAAATAACAGAGCATTTGTTTATATACAACAGAATTACAATATACAATACAATAACACTATAAATGATTTACTCGTGTTTATGTTGTTTTGTATATTATCATTTGATCACCGTCTTTCTGTCAGTCTGGGGGCGTGTCTGACATAACTTCTGCTGTTTGGTGATTGGTCATTTCCTCATCACCCCTCTTTAATCACCTAATATTGTCTGCTTAGTGAGTCTGTGTTTGTTACACAATTTAATGCCAGTTGCCCGGCAACATCCTTATAATACAATGCCTTATAATAAAACCCCATCCGTTCCAGTATGTGTCCATTCCTCGTCCATCTGATGGAGGAGTTTTGTGCTGAAAGAGACAGTGTGAACTCTGACTGAAAGGTCAAGCAGGCTATTGGTCAGTCTGAGAAGGATGCGTGACCTCCAGGGGTCAAACCGTAATCTCTGTGCTCCTTAACCTTGACTGTCCACCTCCTTCTCCCTCTAAAGAGTTGACCTTTCGTCACCTCTGGGGTTATCTACTAATCAGTGGAGCTGTCGAACCCTGACCTCCGCCCCGGGGCGAGAGTGTGTCTCAAGCACTCGTCTTTATTAAGCATTTTCTTTGCTGTTGTTTAAGTGGAGATGCAGGTCGGAACAACTCTTTGCGGCTTAAGCTGCGATTTTGTGCAATCAACGGATAAGAGCGTCTGATCTTCACTGCTCTTAAAGTGGACCACGCGTCCCCTCCAGTAACAAGAGACACTTGGAGACACCAGCTGTCTAAGAGGCCCAGAGATCAACAGATCAACTCTAGCGTAAAATAACCGTAGAGAGAAACATCACACGCCAGATTCCTTAAATATCTCAGTTGTTTCTCCTGGATTAAATTTAGAGCAAAACCAGCAGCAATCAAAATTCTGGCGATTTACTTTCTGAGCAAAGACCCCGATAATCAAACAGGTGCCTCAAGAAGTCTCAGCAGTTTCTTAAACTATGCTTAAATGTGTATTGGTATCTTAAGAAGTGAGATTTCAATATGAACCCAAAATATTTCTCAAGTTCCTCCAGCTGATCTGAGCTACGCTCTTCACATTTATTTCATGACTTTTCGACATGAACAGTCATTTTATTAGATACGGAGACATCAAACGAGAGATTTGTTGAAATACATTTGTAGTATGGCGCTACTAAAGTCATGCAGATTGTATAACTAAAATAATCGGGTTTGTATCAGTGCGATTCTCAGTCTCTATAGTCTTCAATAAACTTGATTTTTGACAGATTTGGCAAATCTGAGCTCAGTTTGGTCTAAACTTTTACCAATATTTTTCATGGTGTAGTATGAATGCCAACAAACTGCTGACTCATGAGTCGGTTGTAAGTGTGTATTGTCATTACACTTTGATAATCTTGACATCTAACATGAAATAACGGGGGTTGGGTTACCATAGTTTCATACCTTTACCACTTCCTGTTCAAAGCTGAGCACTTCATTTGCTTTAAAACGACATTGAAACGCTTATTTGAGGGAAAAAGTCCCGTACGACGCGCGTTTACATTCACTGTTTTCGTTCTGACTTTATGAAACTCCTGTAGATGCACCAAATCTGCTTTAACACCTTGTTCTTTTCAGTACTGCTCGTTTCTGCTTTCAGTATTTTGCGCATCAGTTTAACGTTTCATCGAAGTGACATCTCCAACCAACTGAACTGATCCATGGTGACAGCCAAACAATCACCTGCCTCCCTCACCTTTCATTTCAAAATGCACTCCTGTGTATCTCTGTTCCACCCGAGGGGTCGCGGTCGTACCTTCACCTCTGAAGAACATTCAGGCTGAAATCTGGTGTGAGTCAAATGTCTCATGTTCTCCTCATGAGGAGCACTGTTTGTAAGACGTACAGAGAAGTTACTGATGAGCAGCCAAATTCAAATCCCCATGTAGATGGCAGACAAACAGACAGACAGACAGCTCAGATATTACTGGCAGCTCTGTGTGGAAGTGAAATAAAAGAGGGAAATGGAATGAGTGAAATGTTCATTTTCTGTTCTCACAAATGAGTGCAGAGTGTAAAAACTATGTGTGTATATATATTCTATATATCTACATCTACATCTATATCTATATTTATCTATCTATCTATCTATCTATCTATCTATCTATCTATCTATCTATCTATCTATCTATCTATCTATATCTACATCCATATCTATCTATGTATCTATCTATGTATCTATCTATCTAGATATACATAGATATATATATATGATAGATAGATAGATATCTATATCTATATATCTATATATATACTTATACTTTTACTTTCTATCTATACATATATATACTGTATATATATATGTGAATATCTATCTTAGATAGAAAGGTAAAAATACTGTATTAAGTATTAAGTATTTAATGTTGTCTGGATTATAAACATTAGACATAAAGAACATTTACTTTGCTAACCTCACTACGCATGATTATAAGCATATGTGCATTTTATTATTTAGATTTAGTGTTGTTTTTCATGATCTTATGAGAACAGACCTGTGACTCGTTTTGAGGTTGCGACCCCCCTCTGAGAACCACAGCTTTAAAATATAATCATTGTACGGTTAGGTTGGTTAGTTGTTTTTGTTCCTGGGTGGTGGTGTTTACAAAAGCACAGGCGTAAACAGGAGGCCAAAGGCTTGTTGTTGGGGTTTAGATGTGGATTGTGTGGTAACGCTCAGATATGCCCGAGAGGAAGTGCTACAACACACACATTCATATCAATAACACATTTTAAGAGCCAGATTTACTGTAGAATACAAACAACACAAACAAAACCCTTTTTCTTTTCCCAATGAAAAAAAAGCTGAGTGTTCTCCCGAGATTTCTCGGAGGTATTTTACACGTGTTGCAGAATAACTGTGACTTAATAATCGAACAGGTTCAAACCGGTTATCATTGTTTCCAAATAAATGTTTTTATGGAAAGATGCCCTGAATCCGTAATCCAAATGCTGGTTACAATCATCAGCGGTGCGGTAAGATGTATATTACACTTTGGTAATCTTGCAAGCTGCAGCCAGATTGGCTGGCCTTACGTGACTTTTGCGAGGAGAGGCACACAGTTGTTTTAACACATTACAAAGCTGATACAATAAGAACCTTTGAGGATAGACTAGTTTTACAGGTTAGTGGCATTAAAACTGTGAATGATACTCAGTTTTGTTTAAGACACTTAGTAGCAAGTAAACTAAACTGATAGAAATTCTGTTAAGAGCCTGCTGTGTCATCGTCTGAATGTTTATTCACCTGTGATTGGTCGCTTTACATGTCATTCAGAAGGTCCCTTCCTGTTTGAGTGGGCGGTTCTTGGTAACCGTCAGCTGCAATGTGGATCAGACTGTCATGTGACTCTGCCAGAGTGAAGCCAAACAGGCTCGTGGAAATGCATTCTGGGTAGGATCCTGGAATTCACAGTACCCATCTGCTCAACGTCATGCCTACAGAACCCGTGAGGGTGAAATCTCTCCTCACACATGCATGCATGCAAACACACATGAACACACGAATAGCTGTGTAGAGTTTTCCACTCATTGCCATAGTTTTGCTTTGCCTCCCAAAACAAAATCTGAAATATCTTCTTAACCCAGTCGGTCTTCTGTCTTTAGCCTCGCCACCTGTCAGTGTCTACACACTTACACTGACTCTAGCAGGAAAGTATGTGCGTGTTTTTAGGGTTGTCGTATAGAAGTGTGTTTTAATCAAGTCTTAATCATGAAATATTTCAAATAACCGGAAGCAGCAAACATACAGACCTTTTCAGGGTGTAGACTGTGTTTATTTGACCCGAAGGAAAGTTCGCCTGTGAGGACTTGTAGACGTACAGTCTGTTTAGTGCTGTCTAACAATCTCAGGTCTAATGCTACATGATTTACAACCTTTTGTCTACATTAGTTGGAAGAACATGTTTTTTTATTGTCATTAAATGAGCTAAAACTGTCATATAGACTGCATAAATATCTCTCACAGCTTCGTTTTCATTCAAATTCAATAGACTCTCATACACACTTATGAGCACGGTTGAAACCTGCGTAGTCATAGAGAGAGATTTCTACACACAATTTAGGCCCTTGTGTATGTGTATTAGCTTTAGGATTGATTTAAGTAAATGATAAAAGATGACGAGCCATTTTATATGGTCTTAATTGTTTTCATTCTCACCTTAAGTTCAATGGAACCCTTCTAATCTAGAACTATGTTTATAGGGTTCTTGAGTTTAGCTATATGGTTCTCCAGAGATTAAAGAAGTTCTTTGTTACATTTTAGAATCTTCAGCATGTCTGTGTTGCTCTTAATTAAAGCATCAGTATATACATTGTTTAGATGTGAAACTCTGAGACTAGGTGCTGCTTGCTCATGCCAAACTCTGGGGTGTTGTGGGTAATTCTCGGGGTGACCCTGTTGCTATGGTATGTGGTATGGCTGAGTGGTTGTTACAGTGTTGCTATGTGGTTGCTAGGGTTTTATTGGTGGTTGCTTCCTGGCCCAAGTCTATGGTTTCTAGATATGACTCTTTTTGCCTATTTATTATCTATAAGGTGGCAATAAATTGATACAACTTTTCTCCTCAACAAGTTGCAAAATTGACAGTATTCTGAGTAACACCAAACACCAAAGTCTAATATTTAAGGTCAGGGGTTTGTTCAAACGACTAAGTTTTATTATGAATAATACTCATTGTAATGCTTGGCTTAGCTAACAAAAATGTCAGTTTTTGGCTGCTCTATGGAGTGTAGTGAGTCTGTGTGTCTGTGAGCATGTCTGTGCTTTTGTGTAAGCGTTGTTTAGCGTGTGTGTGTGCATTGATGTATGCCTGCGCGTGTATTTGCGCACTTTTGTAAGTGTGTGTGTGGTTTAACGGTGGTCTTCTCTCACTCTCACATACTTTCAGAAGTTTCCTTCAGATGAAGAGAAGGTGTGTGTTTGCAACAGCTGCAGCGCTCTGCACACACACCAGTTTATCCCAGATGACTCAACAGGTTTCACTGAATAAGCTGAGACTCATTTAAAGTTTAAGAAAAGCTGAATAACAGGAAGCCTCAGAGAGCTGAGGTGATACCTGACATTATCAGAACTGTCCATCTCACCTCAACGGATCTCCACCAACATTGATTAGTCACTGAAGCTTCTGAAATGTGCTGATCTTCTCCTTTTTAAACATGCTGTCGAGATCTCTTATGAAACTCTAGAGGAAACACAGATTGCTGGGGACGTTTTCTCTGGAGGAAAATGAAAGCCTCCATTTAGTCGCATTTCTAACTAACAGGAAACGTTATCAGAACGCTAACGTTCTGTAAAAGTTCTCTTAAAGTTATCAAAAACAGTCCAGCAGTAACATTAGTAGAACCTTTCTTAACGTTATATATGTCATATATATCAGCAACATTATTCTTTAGTTTCCAGTGGAACATTTTAAAAATGTTACCGAATTAAAAATTCTGAACGTTTGAACGTTCCTCAAACATTAAAAAACATTTTTAACGTTTGAACGTCCCTCAAACATTAAAAAACATTTTTAACGTTTTTGTTACCTAATGGAAACATTACAGAAACGTTCTTAAAACCTAAAATTGTTAGCTGGGTTGCTCTGCAAACAACTGGGCCATTAAAGCTTCTGCGTAGCTTCAGGCCTTGCTTGTGGATCTGCATATTTCCCATCTGTAATGAGGGCAGCTCTGTGGCCGTATGTGGGCGTCGAGTGTGGCCCGGGACATTTTTATAGCACGTGTAAAAATGTCAGAGTCGAATGAATCCACTGATGTCGCCACAAACATGAGCGTGTGATTCACTTTCCTGTGTGCATGTGGCTTAATAAACATCTAAATACCAGAACACAAGGTACCCCTCGCTTATTCTACACCGACCCCATCATCAGACGGCCATTTTTAGAGCGCGCCGGAAACATCTCGCTTGGGTGTGGCGTGTTACTAGAATCCCACTAATGATGGGTTGGTGGGGGATTGTTCTAATCTAGCAAACCAAACGTTTTAGGAAGTTTTACTTTTAACTTTTAAATGGAAACGACCAGAAGAACCGTTTCCCAAGCCCAAATACGTTCTGTCAGTGTGACCACCAGGAGAGAGATGGATGTAAATTGAGCGTCCGGCCCTTTAAATATCAGACCACCCACTCAAAGACTAATAGAATAACATCCTGGCGGTGTGTATTTAAAGACAATCTCTTTCTGCCGTGTGTTTGCTCATATATAAGAATAATTTTATTCAACGGTTTTTAGAATCTCACAGAAGTATTTTCGCTGTTAAAAGAATAGCACAGCGTGCCTATAAATGAATTCTGTATCATTTTCATGATACAGCTGGAACATTCTCCAAAATCAGCTTTGTTTGGCGTCTCACAGCAGAAGTCACAGATGCACACAATGTTTTGGGGTAACTATATCACGCACTGAATCTTACATGTGATTTGATAATCACCCACCAGAAGCGCAAATGTGGAACAAGAAGCAGTGCTCCTGCTAGCAATTTTAGGTCGTAAGAACGTTTCCAATAAGTAACAAAAACGTTCGAAATGTTACTTTTATATATTTGTTTTTTAGACGACGTTCTACTAATGTGACTGCACGAAAGTTTTTCTGAGAATGTTCTCTGTTAGCTGGGTGAACCTCTCGGCTCTCGGGCTCTTGGTGTGACCAGGCAGTTTCCAAACTCAACGTTTATGTCATCTTCCTCTTTTAGCCGAGGTGACTCACCGTGTCGCAGTCTGATGTGAAGGAGTCGTGAGTCCTACACGCTGGGCTTTTCTTGGAATGTTCTTGAGCTCTGTAGGATTGTGTTCCTAACTGGACCTCGGAGCTCTTTTGTCTGCTGAGCGGCATGTGCTAATTACAGAATTCCGCCAGCGTGCCGAGGCTGCCCGGGCACTTGTGCTCCCATAAAGCAATTGCCACAGGATATTTTTGGATATGTACCCAAGCAATGACCTTGTCCAAAATGCCAGGAAGATGCATGACATGTTCTGGTACCATTCTGACCCGCTTCACATACTGGACGACGGGAAGCCCGTTTCAAAAAATTAATTGTTAGTCCATGAGTTACTGACGTTATGAGTAAGCTGCATTTCCTGCGTTACCTATTAATACAAAGTATTATCTGCATTACCGCCAATGCATTTGGTCAGACCGTTATTTTGAAATAAAGCGCCTGATTGATAAAATAAAATTTATTTAAAATGATAATTCTGTCACTGTACTCACACTCATTGTAATTCTACTTTCTATATTTTTGTTATTATTATTATTTCTACAAATGTTTCTTAAAATAATATTAATAATAATATTTCTAAAATATATTCTATTATTTTATATTAAATAATATATTAATATGTTAAGATTTATTATTATTTCTAAAATAATCACATTTCTAAATGAATAATAACTCTCTCATGCTACCGTACTTTTCAATTTCTGTGATTCGTGTGATTTTACAATTCTGTCTATTTCTTACACAAACGTCTCCGATGATCTGGAATGGAGTGCATGATGGACTACTAAAACATTCAGTTTTTAGTCCTAATTTTTGGGGCTTTTTTCCTTTAACGGGAGAGCAGGGTGGGAGACGGGCAGAGATCTCATCTGTGGACTGCTGTTATTTTTTTTAGATTTGTCATTTTGGAGTTTGGCGGTTTGTCTTCATTCGCTGTTATTGTACGTGACAAGGCACATGAATGTTTTGACTCACATCCTCAGTGTTCCATGTGAGAAATAAAGTCATATAGGTTCAGCGTGACGACAGAGTGAATAAACGATGACAGAATTTCCGTTGCTAGATGGATTAATCCTTTAAATGCATCATCTGTATGCACTGAATACATTGACAATACTTCTGATTGTTAATCGTCTTCGACAGCCTGAGGTCCTACATAGCCGAGAAAACATCATTTGCAAGAATCAGCTAGGAACAGAAAACAACTAGAACAGTGCTGCCCAGCTTGCTGCGTTTCTCTGGAAGAAGAACAGATCTTGTTATAAAAAGATGACAGCAGCCCATGAGAGCGTCTGTGTGTTCTGTGAGTCAGTTTTTCTGCTCTGCATTTACTGCAAATGTTGGAATGCTTATGAAGTGAATCAGACACACGGGGTAACTCAGCAGAGGTTCCTCTGACCTCACCGTTGTCGTGTGGTGTGCGATCTGTGAACGTCTCGCCTTTTATACCTCCTCTCAAAATAACCGCCTTCTCATTGGCTGAGAAAGCCTTTCTTGTTGAATCACACCGAGCCAATTAGACAGCGACACTTCCTGGCCTGTGAAAAGCTGTTTCCTGTTGATAGTACATGCTGTGTAGAGTGAGAGAAAACCTTGTGCCATTTTCCAGGACCTTGCTGCTGTTGTACAAACAATTGTCGTAGGTCTTTGAACGCAGGGTAGATATATCATGAACATATAGACAGTAGATATACCATGAACATATAGACAGTAGATATGTCGTGAACACTGACCTGAAGTCAGTGCGTATAAACATTGTCATTGACTACATAAAGGTTTTGATATTTCAGGATTAATTAGAAGTCCTGTTTTTATTGCTCCTGTTTACACACTGAAATGAGAAATCATTGTTACGCTGTTGCTTTTCCAAGCGTCACACTTGCAATGTTTGGTCGGTGGGCAATAAACCTGGCATGAAATCACACAACTGTGCCAATTTTGTGCCTAAATTAAACACTCCTCACACACACACACACACACACACACACACACACACACACACACAGGAATGCCAGAACTGTCTGGACTGGAAAGTGTTGTCAGCAGAAATCAGCACGATACCGGAAATCACGCAAACAGACACACTCAACACACACATTATCATTGTGTGTGTTTGCACAGAAACATGTTTGTGCTTCACATACATGTCGAGGAACAGAGACACGTCACACAGTGTTTCCTGTGTTTGTTCAGATCTGTTCAGAACACACACCAGCCTCACACAACATGCTTAATAAATCTACAACCTGCTGTGAGCTGAGAACACAATCAAGTCATTTATACTTTCTTTATACTTTATCATTTATTACAATTTCTTGTAAATTATCACCCAGAGCCTCTGGTTGTGTTTGGAATACAACCATACTTTCTGCAGTATGCAGTGTACTTGTGGCTCTCCACATTTTCCCTGATATTTGCTACAATACCCACTGTGAAAAGAGCTTTAGAACTACATTGCAAGGATTGCTTTCCAAAGTCTGATGAGATAGAAATAGTATACAGTATGTAATGTAGTATGCAGTACACTGGTATTCCAGCATCCATCGGATCTTGGAAATCTTGATAGGGACAGTCTATATTCTAAAGAATGATTGCGACGTTGTAAAAGTGACAGCCAATTCTTATTCCACTATTACGTGTTCCTCCAGAAAAAACTTTCTAGCGTATTATCGCAACTTCCGCTACATGCGTTTCGCAACACGCTAGCTGGGGATGTTTACAGTAAACGGTGACATTTGTCATTCAGAACCATGTACTCCTACAAGGCGAATTTTCTCTGGAATTATGTTACGGAAGCGTGTGTTACTAATCGTCCGAATTACCTCTTGTAAAGGAGTTTAATCATCTGATTATTATCTCAATGAGCATTGCATCATGTTTATGCATTACTGCATGTTGCAAGAATTATGTGACATTTGACCTTTCGGAAGCCTCGATCACACGGTGCGTAATTTATTTGAAAGAAACGTGACCGAATCACAAGGTTTTACCGAAGTTGTGTGGACTCTTATCTCAGCCACAAAATAACTGAGGCGACCAGTTAACAGTAAAACAACACCCTCTCACTCATGAACGATGTGACCTGTGACAGTTGGTGCAATAATGTGTATGAGGTAAAATGAGGTAAACAGCTCATATTCTATTAATACACATGAGGTCAAAAGTGTACTTGACTGGGTCACTTGACTGAACATGACATGATTTCGACGTATGTGTGAATGTCTGAAATGGATTTTCTAGACAAAAACATAACTGTGCCAAAATGTTCATTTCCCTCATCCGAAAACTACAGTTTCGTTTTTTAAATTGATGATTTGGTCCAAAACGTGAAGTAAAAACAGCCGATAACAGCAGAACATTGATGGGAACTTCTTTAGTACTGTTTATTAAACACCTCAGGGTGAAACTGGATGATAAAATGCTAAAAGCACATTTCGGCAAATTCTAGGTAAAGGGGAGCACATGTTAGCACAGAAATGTGCTTTGGTTTTAGTATAGTAGGTTTAATAACAGAATATAATAAGACACATGACTGAATATTTTTAAACTTGCGGTCTATTTGAGTCTTTATAACTCTCCTTGGTGTAAACATCAGTTGCTCTTGTGTTCGTCTCTACAATCTTCACGTGTTGTCCTACGAAGAAAGCACACTACCTTTGAAAGGTGCCTGACAGAAAATAGTTAGCAAGTCAAACAGTGTGCGCTCTGTCACGCTTCACGGCTGTGAGTGGACCTTTGAAAATGCAGCTATTTCTCAACAGCGATTGCTTAAGACACCTCGTTTTAGGAAAAAGAATGCATGTCCTTGTTCCAAATATAGATTTTTGGTCAGAGAACTTTCTCCTGGTTGTGGGTCTGGGAAAGCAGTCTTTTGATCGGGGTCAGGCCCTGTAGATGCTGTTTACGCAGGGCTTGAGGTAACGGAGGGCCCCATATTCCCTCTAACCACCACCAGTCTAAACTGCAGTCACAAATATTCAGGGTAAGAAGACCGGCCACAGAATGAGCAGGAAGGGCAAAATCTAGCATGCTAGATGGTTTTGGATTTCCAAATGCAATCTGAAACGCACGATTCCATGATGATTGTTTACAGTACATAATAGTTTCTTTTTTACAGTAAGACAGCTGTACGGGGAAACTAATTGTCTTGAAGTCACAAGTCAATGATTTAAAGAAATATATTAATATAATTTCTTAAGGTTTTTTTCACCATTGATACTGGGATAAAAGATGTTCTGTAGATTGAAATACATCAGTCAAGGCAGCACATGTTGTCATATTCATCATATATATGTGTGTGTGTGTGTGCGCATATGTATGTATACACACACACACACACACACATATATATTCTAAACCCTTCCCATACTCTGTAATTACAGTAAACACAATACAGAGCCAAGCTGTCCATTGCCTCCATGCCCATATGTGTTGCAGCTGCACGTTAAATTTCATCTCTAAATTTGTTTTTATAGGCCCAGCTGTGAAAGTTTTTCCAGTTTATTAAAAAATGGCAGTCATTCCACTTTTATGTCACCCAAACGTGCCCTGAAGTGAAAACTGAGGGCTGCAGGTGCTGGTCAAATTCTGCCGAAAAGCCCCAATGCTGGAGAACATGAGTGACTAATATTACCTCAGCTAACAGGGAACATTCTCAGATCATTGGCTAATGTTCTCAAAGTTCTCTCAAAGTTATTAAAAAAAACATTCTTGCAGTAACATTAGTAGAACTTTTTAACGTTATACATTGAAAACATTATTCTTAAGTTTTAGTGGAACGTTAGTTTGAATAGCGTTCATAAAACCAAGCAACAATGTTAATACACGTTCTTGAACAATCTTCCTAGAACTATAAAGATAGCTTTTTAAAAGTTTTGTTACTTAATGGAAACGTTGTGGAAACGTTCTTACAAGCTAAAATTGTTTGCTGGGACACAAGGACCTGTGTGAGTGTAGATCACACAGGTCTCATGGATCATGGATATAAATGCACTCTAGATCACATGTGTAACTGATATGTTATCTATTAAGATGCTTAGCGATACATTATCAACACGGTGACTGTTGTTTAGATGAGTCGCGGAGAGTTTACACTATAAAATCAGCAGGTTTAAAACTGTACGGATGATTTGTACACTGTAACACAATGGAGGGACTTACATCATTGTCAAACACAATGCTGTTGAGTCAGTGACTCTGATTATACAATCAGGATGTGTTTGGTTACCATTTCCTACCAGGAGTCGCAGTTATAAAAAGAAACGTCTTTAATCCACTCGGGTGATGAAAGGGCTTGTGGTTAAACTTCTGAAACGGGAGGAATTACTGTGTGTGATGTAGAGAGGTCAAAGGTCACAGAGAGGTTTTCCTGGGAGACGGTAGAGTCCAGGGAACTGTGTGTGGAGGAGCGCTGGGGCTCCTCCTCATCAGATCTTCTCAATGTTTATCAAACGTTTAAGAATCTCCGATCTGCCGATGAGTTTTGCTTCGGTTACCATGGTTTCATCTGAAATGTAATTTTCAGCATTTTCAATAGCTATGACATAACCCTCCCTTTAACATTCAATCTGATTCTTTTGAAAATTATGAATTATTATTTATACAACTTTATAACCTGGCTTTTCTGTCTGAGGTGATGGTGATTCATTTGTGGTCTTTGATCTTTCATTGTATTTATTAAAAGTTTAATTTATTAATAAAATACACAAACATAAAAACAAATAAACAAACATGTCATATTTCGACCCCAAATCAAGAGTGTTTATTGCATCTGTAACCATATTTTTGCTATTAACATTTCTTTAAGCTAGCACTACAAATGCTAGCTACAAAAATATTTTATAATTTCAGAACAATATATCATACCTAAAACTATTGTTTAAAGCTATTACAGTCATTTAAACCGGGGGTCTAAATGTGCTCAACTGCTTGAAAAAATGTTAAAATAGTCATAATTGTCACATTTAAAATGTCCTCGTTCAGATCGGTGCAGCGCGGGTCATCGTCATTGTCAGATGCGGCTACAGAAGTCTGGGGTGTCTGCAAGTATCTGCATTACTTTGAATTAATTGTTGAAAAAAAAACGTGTTTAATTGTTACTTGCCATAACAAGTATTTGTGCCATAAATTGTGCCATAACACAATTTTTACCTTTATTAGGCTAAATGTAACATGCTATGTGGTCCACAACCAGCTTAACCAAGATTAATTCTTTTAAAAACACGTCGATGATGCAGGCCAAACATCTAAAGGGCTCATCTGAATGCATCTGAAGTCCTTGTGCTGAATGAAGTTGCTTTTGTGTGAAAGTTCTTACCAAGAAATGTAAATCTGAATGTAAACAGCAGTGAATTCCAGCAGTTAATTCGGTCTATTGTGTGACTTTACCCTGAGGGATCTCAGTGTGAGCAGTAACACAAGTCTAGCAGGCCTGGCTTACTCTCCACAATCTGCTTTTGTGCGGAGAGCACGAGGAACGTTCCTGAACAAAGGTGAGGAACGGATCTTTCTATGCCTGGGCTCTGTATTGTGAAGAGATGTGTGAGTCATGGGTGTTCAGGATGAGAACGAGAGAGAATCAGATGAACTCGTCTTTTGTGTTGTATTTATAGTATGAATCACCTTACAGTACAGCCATGTGACAAACACAACGACTGAGTAACTTGCAAGATGTGTGTGAGGGAGTGTTTTCACCAGGTTAAGCAAAGCTTAAATAAAGCTACTACCGCTTTGAGATTTAGTTAGAACTGTAATCAAAGCAGTTAAAAAAAGCTATTAAAAATAAACTAGATTTTATTATTAAAAAAAATGTTTTTTTTAAAAAAAACAGCGATTTGCTGGTTAACCATAAAAACAATTTTTAGGTTGTGTGCATGTTTTCCTAACGTGACAATAACATAAAAAAATATTTTTGAATGTTCTAAGAACAGAAATTTTAGACTTTTTAAAAATATAATTATTTATATTTTCACGCATTCACAAAAATCACACATTTTTCTATGCTATGTTTAATAAAAGTTGTTCAAACATTACTGAAAGAACCTTGGAGAGAACTTTAAGAGAATGTTAGCCAATGTTCTGAAAACATTTCCTGTTTGCTGGGAATGCCCGGCAATTGCACATGTTCATTACAAAATTCTCTGAAAGAGTTACACACTGGAGTGATGCTTTCCATAGTATATGTTGTATATGCTATAAATAGGGTATTGTGTCTTTAGCTTAGCAATATTTTATTGTCTAACAAATGATAGATTTTCGTGTGCACTGCACAGGCGGAGCTGTGGGCTGCAGAGTTTCTCCCTTAGTAGAGTGTTCCAGATCATTCACTTGAGGTCAATAAGGTTGGGATGCTATCTTGGAAGGTAGCTGCATTTGTAGGCTATAGACCTTAGGGCACCTCTCTAGGTTTTAAAGCTGACGTGTGGCCCCATAAACACGAGCTGTCTTGTGTTCAGTTCTAGCATGATGTGTGTGGTTGTGTGTTTTAGGTGTGGTTGTCCTCAGTTGACACAGTGTGTGTGTGTTTTATTGGTTTGTATGGACTTAGATGATCAGACGTGGATGTAGTCATTCTAACTGCTGAATTACCATCCTATCACTGATTGGCACAGAGTCAGATGAGATGAGGAATTTGTTTTATTGTTTTATTTTATTGTTTGTTATTGAGTTTATTGTGCTAAAGGATTCACGTTCCGTAAATTTTATTTCCTCTTGGTAAAAGGTGATCAAAATCTATGCGATCACGTTGTGACTTTGTATTGGTGAGAAAGCAAGTGTGAGAAAGCTGCGAGACATTGTTGAGGTCTCCTCTAAGACTCCAGAGGAGACAAAAATCTCTCATTATGTCTCATTATTAACAAAATGAAACTGTTCATTTTAAGATATCATGTGATTCTTTACATAGTTGTAATGCTGACCATCATATTAATATTGAATTTACAACATTAATCATACGCCTGCATCTTTAACAGTAGTAAAATGCAGGTGTTTTGATGCTGATTTTGCGTTGACTCAAATGCATGTGCATATTTTTTTTCGTAAATGATCAGAAGTCTCTAGACACAGTGTCTGGAGTCAATCCACCCTCGGAACCTGTGCACAGGTGAGTCACTGCGCAGGGTGAGGTTCATTCAGTCTGTTTGTACATCAGGCTGCTCTCTGGCTCAACAGTGTTTCAGTGCCAACCGAGTTCTGTGCTAATTCATGTGCCATTAAACACTGCTTGATAAGATACAGCTGCCTGTTATCACCGTTAAACATTCGTGTGAAACGTATTTACAAACACCCACACACACGATTGTGCGTCTCTGGTTGGCTGTGTGCTGTCTCTACTGACTGATTGAGTATTACAGAGATAACGAGCTAGATTGAGCTCCAAACAGAAAAAACAGATATCAAATTAAAAGCTTTAAAGATTACTATATCTGACAGCTTAAATACCTGCACACATTATCCAGAGAGTGGCAGCCATTAAAATAAGTGCCGGGGTGACTGACACTGTGAGTCAGCAGTCCTGCTTTGCTTAATGTAAAAATCACAGTAATTTGTAAAACACTTAATCAGTAATCTGATAAAGATACAGTGATACAGTGTTTATATTGTCTGCACAGCTAA
>JAZGTI010011953.1:0-16167 GCA_036877585.1 Botia kubotai | reverse complement strand
GGATTGAAACTGTGGTGGGCAGAGCTGTTAGTACTCAGACTGTGGTTATGGACCGCAAATTGGATAACATCGTGGAGGAACTAGCGGCTGTGCGATGCTTTTTGGATTAGATATCTGCGAAATTGGCAGATATTGACCTAAATTTGAAAAAATCCTTCTCTTTTGGCTTCCCCCCCTTCTTCCAGACGGCCTCGGCCAAAGCCGTTGCTGGAGATAAAGAACTTCCCCCGGAGAGAAGATAACGAGACGCTCTGAATTCCTCCTCCCCGTCCCAAGGACACCTGTTGGGTGACTGGGTTTTCAGTCTCCACAGGCTTACACACACACACGCACACATACATACGTACATAGCTACAGATAGACAATCACTGCCTCCCCCAGCATCCCACGCCTTCGTGGATTTGCAATGTTATGTCTATGTTCATGTGTTTATGTGCTTGTTGCTGAGGCTTTTTTCCCCTAATCTCACACTGCCCTACTTGAAGGACAGTCTGGGAAGGGTTTTTTTTTCGCCTCCTTTTTCCCAATGTATTTTATTTTCTTATTTTCAATGCTACCTCTCGACTGACCTGTCTTCCCCCAAAATGTGATGTTTGTGTATGGTCGGAGGGGTCCAGTTTCACGGCATATAACAGTGTATGTGACAAATAAAGGCTACTACTACTACTACTACTACTTAATCACGCTAATGCAGCATGACTACAGAATTAATTTTTTGGGGCTTTTTGATGTGTTTTGTTTTATTTCACTGTTTTTAGTATAATTTTTTCGTTGTATTATTTGTGTACAAAGCAGTTTTTGAATTGTTAGTTTTTGTCTTAGTTTCAGTCTGTGTTGATAATCCTGCTAGGCATGTGTGATATTACTTCTTGCTGGCACTTTTAACTTTTTTGTTTTGCTTTAACAGCTGACATTTTGTCAAAAGCTTACAATGAAAGCTAGCAGGATTTCACATCAGAGCTGCAGATCTTGTGCTGGAATACTGAGGTTACTTGAGATCCATTTGTGATGTGTTGACACTTCTATAGAAAACGTCAAACAGTTTTATGATGTACTGTATCCTGCACTTCACACAATTTCAGTTGAGCCATAAACCTTCCATCATTGGGACACAATACCTCTTAACAAACACAATAAGAGAACCAAACAGTGGAAAAAAATGTCACAGTTGGCTGATTTCACGGTTTATAATTTGACAGTAGAAATTTGTCAATTGTAATGATTTTGCCGTAGTGTTTATTCCACAACAGACATATCTGTGGAGATATCAGTAGGCTGGAACACTGTACATTTTTCCCATGCTAGAGATACAAAGGAACATGAGACAAGGTGTAAATACAAAAATCCCAAAAGAGTTCACAGAAAGCACTTCCTATGGGGCGTTTTTTACTATTCGAGGCTTGTGTTTATTAGTTGTTATGAATAATTGTATCTTTTGGTTGGTTCTCAAGTTTCAAATAATAGCTAAGTACCTTTTATTTGTCAAGTACCTAATTCACTAGATCCAAAAATAGTCACTACCACATGATAATGCAGTATGTAATTTTAACTATATAGTAGTATATAAGCAGATATACTAATGTATACTATAATAAAAAATTACTCATACAGTTATGTAAGATTTTGATCTTATGCTCTGTGGAAACCTTATGGATTTGTGGCCTTTACCTGTCATAAAAGAGTCTTCAAAATTTATAAATTAGCAGATACTAACGGCCTATACTTAAAGCGCAGCCTCATTTTTATCTCAAACATGTCATGCAATTGAAAAGCCAGGCACATATACTGTTAGGAATCCGGACTCCTATGGAGGTGGGCTTGTCATTGGGCTGTGAGGGTGGCCAGGAGGACCCTGCCCATGACACCACCGCTGCAGTGTCTGATGTGTCTGTTCCTGTGTCTGTGCCATCTGTTTTCGTGTCTGTCCAGTCTGTTTCTCCTGTCCAGTCTGTTTTGTCCTTCTGTGAGTCTGTGCAGGTGGCAGCCTTCCAGAGCTCGGTCCGGCAGTGGCGGCTTCCTTCCGCCCAGAGCCCGGTCTGGCGGCGGTGGCGTCCGTCCTTCCAGAGCCTGTCCTGTCCGTTCGGCCTCCAGTGCCCTATCTGCCCTCCAGCTGCTCCTACCGCCTACCGCCGAGTCTGCCCAGGCGATGGCATCCGCCACTCCAGAGTCTGCCCAGGCGATGGAGCTTGCCACTCCAGAGTCTGCCCAGGCAATGGCGCTCGCCACTCCAGATTCTGCTCAGGCGATGGAGCTCGCCACTCCAGAGTCTGCCCAGGCAATAGCGCTCGCCACTCCAGATTCTGCTCAGGCGATGGCGCTTGCCACTCCAGAGTTTGTCCCGGCGGCGGCGTCTGTCTGTCTAGTTCCTGTCTCGGCGATGACATTCGCCTGTTCTCCGCCCTGGCTTCGCAAGTCTCTGCCCTGGCTCCGCAAGTCTACACCCTGGCTCAGCAAGTCTACGCCCTGGCTCCGTAAGTCTACGCCATGGCACCTTCCACCGTCGATGGCGCCTTGGTCATCGATGGCGCTTATACGGCGTGAGGACACACCTTCCGGGAGGGGGACGTTATGTTAGGAATCCGGACTCCTGTTTTGAAAAGCATTCCCTGTCTTTGGTTTTCACTGTGTTCACTTTCTGTTTGGTAATCGTCCTCACCTGTTGCACATTGATTAGTTTGGCTATTTAAGTTCCCTGTCTGTGTTTAAGTTATGGGTGATTGTTTGATGTTGGTGGTCGATGTTTGGATTTCTCGTTCCCTTTCAGTCAGTCACGTTCGACGTTACGTCAACTGACTGACGTATGGGGCCTTGCTTGAGAGCCCTATTACCTCCGTGTAGAAAAAAATGTGGCAATGGGCATCAGCCCGAGAGGAAAAAGCCAATGAGCATTGGGCAAGAGAGCTGCTTGCCGGGTCACGCCCACCCAGAAGCGGGTGTATAAAGCCAGCCATTCACTTTCATTCAGATTTTTGCTTCGGAGTCGAGCGTGTGTAATCGCATTCGCTCCGCATCTTCGCGGATTTCGCCAGCATTCTGTCAGCGTTCTGCTGCATTGGACGGCGTTTACCTGTGGTTCTGTTCCGGTTTTCGGCGGTTCCCCTGCACGCTTCAGCAGACTGAGCGATTTCCTTTGGTAAGTATTTTAGTGGAAAAAACTAATTATATTTAGTTTTTTTCCTCCCTAAAGAGCTCCATGGACGGTGTGCGTCTTTTTAAAGATGTCTTTCCGTCCGTGCGTTTCTGGGTGCGGTCGTTTCCTCGTCCGATGGCCATGAGCGCTGTGTCACATGCCTGGGCAAACAGCATGCTGAGGCAGCGTTCACGGTGGGGTCATGCCCTCGTTGCGAGAGCATGCCCATCTCGACGCTGCGGTCACGGCTCTCTCTTGTCTCAGAAGATCGAGCCCCCCTCTGCTGCTCCCCAGTCTGCTGCCTCGTCTAAACGGCCTAAGGCAGCAGAGCTGGTTAACACTCTGGGAGACCTGAGAGTGACGGTGGAGACCTCTCCGTCGGGCCAGTCCCCGTGGTCCTCCCGGTCCTCTACTGCGTCGAGATCTGAGCGGCCAGGTGGTAGTGAGGCTCCCCCCGTGGGGCCCGTTATCACTTTTGGCGCTCCGGATGAGAACAGGATGTCGTTCGCTGCATCGGAGAGTGGGCTGCTCTCCTCTGAGCCGGAGGCTGACGTTGGACTCCCCCCTTCGGGGAGGGCTGGTCCGGCTGACTCTGACTTGGAGTTGACAGCCGTGCTTGCCCGAGCAGCCGCGGCCATTGGGCTGGAGTGGAATCCTCCACCCAGTCCAGACCTGCCGGTCTCTGCGTAGGTAGGACTGCCGTCCCAGTAGGTAGGACATGCACAGAGACTTTTTCATGGGTAGTACTGCCGGGTCAGTCTATACCTTATCTCCACACATTACCTCCCTTAGCGGGGTGTGGTCTCCGCAACGCCTTTCATCTAGAATGGGCGTTTTCCCCCAGTGTTTTTCGTGGCTATCCCATGAGAGGAAGGAGACCCGTGCACCAAGGTGCCTTCTCCTGGGGGGGATAGGAACGAGCGCCTCGACCCCTCCGTGATCGGGCTCCGCACCCGACTGGGTTGCGACATGCTGCCTGCGCGGAGTGCTGGGAAGGTTACAGAGGCAAAGGAACTGTTTTACAGTTTTACGCTTTCGCCTGCCCGTACTGACATTCCTAGCCCGTAACGTGGGTCGGCTTGCTGCGTTTTCCACAGGGACCCCATACGTCAGTCAGTTGACGTAACATCGAACGTGACTGACTGAAAGGTAACGTCCTGGTTACATATGTAACCCCCGTTCCCTGAAGGAGGGAACAGAGATGTTACGTCCCCCTGCCGCAAGCCTGATTCACCGCTGATTGACCGGGACACATCTCGGCTCCTCAGCAAGAACCTGAATGAAAGCGAGCGCCGGCCGGATTTATACACCCGCTTCCGGGTGGGCGTGACCCAGCGCGCAGCTCTCTTGCCCAGTGCTCATTGGCTCTTTCCTCTCGGGCCGATGCCCATTGGCGCGTTTTTTTCTACGCGAAGGTGATAGGGCACTCAAGCAAGTCAGTTAACGTAACGTCTCCGTAAGTAACGTTCCCTCCTTCAGGGAACGGGGGTTACATATGTAACCAGGCCGTTCATGCTTTTGGATTTGGATTTTTGGACTTTGGCTTTGGATATTGGATTAACTTTTCCTTGGACTAATTGTGTTTCTTGTCTTGGACTGTTTTGTATCACCCTGCTGTTTGCACGTGTCGTCGCCCCCTTTTAAGGTAAACGGTTAGTGTTTGTGTTGTTTTGTGTTTTGTTCATTTATTAAATACTGTTTATTATTTAGTTCCTGTGTCCCGCTACGTTTTTGCATCACAAACATTACCATCCACCGTAACATATACATCCTCTTATCATAAATGTGCTAATAAGGGTTTAATTTTCTTTCTGGTAATGGAGAAGTGACAATACTCACGCAGACACAGAGGGATTTCCCCCCGCCATGTGCCATTCCCCTCACATGTGGCTATTCCAGGTGAAGAGAGCTGGTAGCCTTCAAAACAGCTGTAGGTCACACTGGATCCCCACTGAAGATCTAAGGCCTCCACACGCCCGTAGCGGACAGCTGGTGGTTGGCCACACATGATTACTGAAAAAAAAAATGTTCTGTATCATTATTGTCAGCATTTATTATTACCTTTAGACCCAAGATCATATTAGCTTCAAGGTAATTTTCTCATATTATTTTGTTTTAATAAAATATGTTAAAAATATTCTTTCATTACTGCAAGATCATTTTTTGAGAACTTTGAGAGAATATAAATCAATGTTCTGAAAAGGTTCCCTGTTAACTGGGTAGTTAAAAACTGTGCAAAGTGAAGTGCAATTCATGTGGGTCTGGAGGAAGTTAAGATTTCTGTGCCACTTGATTTGATTAAGCATCTGTTACTGTATTTCTCAATCGATTTTACACATTCCTCCAGACTAAGGTCAATGCGCTCAAAACAATTACCACAGCCATCCAAACAGCCTCTTCATTTACAAAACTGTTCAATTTCATTTAAAGTACTGCAGTCGTCTTAGCTAACTCATTAATGCACATACTGATATCAGAACTCCTCTGAAGTGGTCTTTATTAATTTCATAACACACACTTCCATACACATTATGCTATTGAAAAACATGTTCATTAAAATGTATTTTCCAAGCTGCTGAGAAATTTCAAGTTGGAAAATTTCTGTCATTTTACATTTATCAGGATTCCTGTGTGGCCAGAGAATTTCAATTTGCCCATAGAGATTGCCAAACAATTTTCCTCTCCAGGAGAAGAGAAACTCCACAACTCAACATTTTATCAGAAATGAAGACTGGTTAAATAAAAATTTACAAGCCGCTCACATACCAGAGGTGCATAATGGACTGACATATTGTCCCAAACCACAACAAAACCTTTGCTCCAATTGTTCCCGCACCTCCTCTGGAAAGACAATGAGGATGTTTACTGTCAAAAGAGACAGTGGCAGTTTTGCCTTATTTTATCACCAAGACACATCACAGCACAAAAAAACAACACATGGTGATGTTCGGTCTTCAATTAGATGTGCTCATGTTATGCTGAACCTTCTAAAGACATCATGATAATTTTCTGCTCTCCTGCTTTGCTCTTCCTATTCATCACCTTTTTCTCATGGGCTTTAAAAAGTTTTGAGTTTAAGGACATTTTGAGCTGATTCCCATTTCACCTTAATCTTTGCCTCTTATACACTTCTGCTTAACCTCTGCCTCCTATACACTTCCTCCTCACTTCTGCCTCCTATAAACTTGCTCTTCATCTCTGCCTCCTATAAACTTCCTTAACCAATTTGACCAGTTCACATCTTCCTTATCTTCTCAATATTTCTCCAGGTTCCCTCATTCATTCATTTTTGTCACACACAACCCCATTTTTTCAAGCAATACAGTTGTTTATCATGCTTTAAATAATTATTATATTGATAGTTGTGTGTCATGGTAGTTGTGAAAACAATTCAATAAATTGCATTTCCTGTTCCGTGTGTGTTGCTGTGTGTACAGCGGATATCTGTATGATCTATCTGAAAATATGCCACGTGAATATGGCTCTGCAATAGTTAGTAAGAACTTAGTTAGCTCTGCAATAGTTGTAGTAGGACCGTAGTAGAAACCACTCACATTGCTGTTAATTGTTTTCAGAGCAGTGACCTTAGTTTAGAGAAATGTGTAAAACATAAGATAAACAGTAAATACAGTAAAAACTGAGATAAACAGTAAATACAGGTGCTGATAATTCATATGTGCGCTAGTAAGCATACAAAAATAGCACAATTTTAAAAAAAGGTTTTGCGTATGTGACAGAACTTGAGTTTTGCAGTTTCTTAAGCTTCAAACACCAGACATTATAGACCCAAACCAAACATTTCCATCTTCCTCTTGTTCAGACTGGGGGAAAGGTAAAATCAAGAACAATACTGTGCCACCATAAGGCACTTATAGTTATTTATTTACTTTCCTTCATTATTACGTCCCGTTTGCCAATGGGAGGAAGTGTATACTTTTGATTGGCAATAATGATTAAATGTAATTACACACGGAAATCACTCTGAATATGCAGAGTGTCAAGTATGCAGTTCATTTCTTACCACGTCCAACAACATATATCTGATGTTTTCTAAAAAAACATCCTGAGGAGGCTGAGCTGTCTGCAATGCACCACTCGCCACTTGATGTAATTTCATTCTTACATCTGATAACACAGATCCTACAAATTTCATGGCAACATCCCGTCTGAGTTTGTAAGTGAATAATCTCACTTGCCAGACAAGTCAAAAAACAAGATCAAAAACATCTGAGAGGCTTTTGATGTCAGGATGCCAAGAACTCCACAATGTTAGTATATATTTTAAGAGCTCTCATGGAACTGTTTGCAAAGTGACAACAAGTTCTGTCCTCTCTGCCTGCACTTCCACTTTAAACTGAAGCAGAATTGAATTGCTTTGAATGTGACTATACCTCTGCAGCTTGGCTTGGTCTGATTCCAGGTGCCATCTTTGCTGCAGCGCAGAGCAGATGAACCCAGAGGTTCCATGATGTATCCAGGGTTGCAGCGATAGTGGATGGTTTTGTTAAATATGAAATCACTTCCGATGTAGATTCCATTGGGGATTGATCCCGGATCTCCACAACTAATAACTGAAAAAAATTGACAAGTTTGACTTGACATTTTTATTTTTATTTGTAGATTAATACTTTATTAGGGAATTTTTTTATAACTAATTACAATAAACTTTACACAGACAGCTCTTGTGATTTTTCAATGAGTATGAGTTTTAATTATTGACAAAACTGACAAAAAAAGCCATGCAGTTTTTATTGCAGTTTTTTTACTAAATTAGTTTTTGGTTATTTAACAGGAAGAGAGGGTGTAAAATGTAGTTAATGTCTTTCATAGCAGTTTATTTAAGTAAAGTTTATTTAAACTTCACTGCTAATATTGTTTGTTCCTTTATGTTAAATTAATTGTTTTCTCATTTGTAAACTGCTTTAGACAAAAGTAAATCTAATGTAAATGACAACATATGTTGTACTTTAGTGGGCTTTACTGTTTCTGGCAGTCAAGATCTGTGTTGATGAAAAAGCATATAAGTCAAGAGGGATAATGCGGGTGAGAAATCAAATTGTGCATATCTCCATTACCAGATTCATGATGCTTATGTTGTCAAACGCTGTAAAAATGGTCATGTCCCATTCGCTTACTGTTTGTGACAGCCTTTGGCTGACATCTGATTCGTTTTCGGAGTGTAATTTTGGCTTGTTTGTGAATGCTCCAGATGTCATTTGCTGATGATGCGCCAGTGTTTGGGAAGCTATTTTAAAACTGTAGCTAATTATAATTAAATGTAATTGAGCTACACTTCAGAAAATGAAGTTATCTACCCTTTATATTACAACATATTACAAATAGTAACACAAAGTAGCTACATTAAACCTATATAATTAAGCAATATATTTTAAAATATATAATAATAATTTTAAAAATGAACTTGTTTGGTATCAAAACAATAAGGGTTACAATTAAATAAAAAACATCAACATACTGATCTTAAACATCATGTTGTTAAACAACAACTTAGTTTATGACTGAATTGAAAACATTATAAATTATATAAAATTAAATGTAAAGATTAATCAAAAGAATCATTTTTGGACCAGCTCATTCAAATAAACCATAAAAACGGACTCGATTTTGTAAAAACAGGTTAGTTTAAGTGTGTTCAAACAACACAGAGCATTGCTTTTGCAAATCTTTGTTTTCCCTCTATGCCCTGGTGACCGACAAATCAACAAATTTGTAATGCTTCTCTAATGTAATAAAGAATCTAAAGGACCCTGGGTGTTACATAACAAACACTTTTGTAACAACAGACGCCCAGCATAAACATTTGGCAGTAATCGAATAGAGCAAAGGTTGTGCTTCTGACCGACGCAGTCTGGTGCCAAGCCGGTCCACGTGCCGTTGGTGGTGCAATGGCGAGTCGTGAGGCCAGAGGTCTTGTAGCCTTCCCAGCAGGAGTAAGTCACTGAGCTGGAAAACTGCATGCCGTCACTGAAGACGATTTTGGCATAGGCTGGCGTTCCCGGGTTTCCACAGGATACAGCTGGGAAGACAATCAAAAACCAAAAAACTTAAAACAAGAATAACTCCAGTATGTGAAGAGTAAAGACCGCAGTCATATGGGATCAAACACAGCAATTGAGAGAGCAAAGCTTTTTGAAACATATTTAAGGGCTCGCACAGCAAGCCAAACACTTCAAATTACACCAGAAGCAGTTTGTTTTAAAGTTGCAGTGTTGCTGGCAATGTATATCAACTTGGTTCCAATTCCAATTAGTTGGGGCTATTTGACAAGTTTTATTTCAAACTTAAGAGTAGCATTTTCAAATAAGGGCACTGGAAATGATACACTCCAATGTGTTTAATTAGAGTTTGAATCTAATACCACAGAGAGCCTTTAATTGGTTGAGCATCCATACGACAAAGCTGTCACAAATGCTTTTCTAAATGACAATGATTCACATGCAACAGCAAATAATATTTAAATTATTCATCTACATTCCTAACGCAGCAACGAGAAACAACAAATTAGTGTTTTTATGCTTCAAGGGCAAAATCATTTAAACAACTTCTTGTGAATAAATAAACAGGCAACCAGTTGTTTGTTAAGTTGCATAGATCATTATGATTCTACAATAATCCATGAGTCTTAGCTCTGTGTTATTTCAATCAGAAGAACTATTGATGAAGTAGCGGCACACATGTAGTACCCACTTTCTAGCTGTAATTTGGCCTTTCATATCCTCTCAGATTAAATTTAAGAACTTGTAGAAAATATGGAACAGTTAACGAGTTCCTGGTGGAGGCCTACTGTAAACAGATATATTTCCAAATTTTAAGTCATTAGTAAATTAGTAAGTGACAACCGGTTGTGTTTAATGTCAAGTATATGGGAAGTATTGTTTGTATTCCCATGACTTTACTGAGGTCTTCTCTTGAAAGCCCTTATTTAATTATAAAAAATATTATAAATGTTCTCTGACTAAGAAATGCATCAAATTGACTTCTTTTACTCAATTCTTGTGCCTATTGCGCTGTCTGTAGCAGTTAAAACAAATAAATAAATTCGCGATAAAACATAGAGTAGGTACTGGGCAGATTGTTGTTTCCTTCTGAAAATAAGCTATAAATACTTGCTGGAGTATTTTCTACTTCCTAAGCAGTGAAGGTTCATTTGCTGAACATTTTTATGTTTTTACCTGAGAATAACACAATGTTATTATGCAATAGGTGAGACTTGTCCAGTTATACAGGCTTACAAACTGAGAAATACAATATGGCTATGCGGTGGAGTTAAATGCTTATAGATGCTAAAATACTTTAATTAGAGGATAACTGCAGAGATAATAGATATACCATTCATGGCTAAATGTAATCACAATGAGAAGCACAAATGTTTTGGGGGGACTGTATACTACCAAATACACTATTACATTTGTTTTTAAAATTCAGCTATGAATCATTTTACCTGAATAATTATATAAAAGCAATAACTTGCATCTACAAAATCTATTTCATATTTTAGTGTATTGTCTAGCAATGGCAAAGAATATGGCAAGTAGTATTGGAAGTATTGCTTTATTGATCAGTGTTTTGCTAATAAGGAAGCAAATTTTACTTTTTCAATTACTGTGAACTTCAAAGAAAGTTCTTCTCATTCTTTGAAACATGTCAAAAAGTTCAATTCAGCATAGCCAGAATGGTCTATTCATAAATTCTTATTAGACCAATGTATCATTACGCACCATGCTAATGACAGGGTCTTTTGTACAGCTCCTCTAACAAGAGTCATTGAGCTAACTGGCAATTACCAATTTTACACTAATTACAATGTACAACTGAGGAAAAGAAGGAAAAGAGCTAGCCAAAGAGGTTATGTGAGACTCAGAAACAAAGAGAACATAGTGTAATTCAAGTATGATTTTGTTTCTTAAAATGCATTTGAGCCTCTTTATTGGCACAAATTAAAATATCCCTTTCAAGTACTTTTCTCATTATGAAATTTCTTC
This sequence comes from Botia kubotai, assembly GCA_036877585.1. Classification (NCBI taxonomy): domain Eukaryota; kingdom Metazoa; phylum Chordata; class Actinopteri; order Cypriniformes; family Botiidae; genus Botia; species Botia kubotai. The sequence continues at coordinate 5,034 of JAZGTI010011953.1, read as the reverse complement.
TGCTGTAATATAGTTTGCTTAGAGAAAGTATATGCGTGTTTTGATAAAAGAATCCTGTCCTGATGGTACATGAATTCAGTGTGTATCCCTCACCTTCACACACGGGCTGAGTTCCGCTCCATGACCCGTTCTGCAGGCAGGTGCGCTCGGATGATCCGATCAGTGTGTAGCCCGCCTCACATGTAAACCTTAAAAGGCTTTTATATCTGAACTCCTCCTTAAAACGAGAGCCGTGAGGAGGAATTCCTGGATCACCACAGAATCCCGGATTATCACCTAGATTTGGACAAAAGAAACGTGACTTTTCTGATTCTGAAAGTATCCTTCAAATTTAATAGGAATTATAAAACAAAGTACCAAACCAATCAGCTTCAAGGTAAATCCTAACATTACAAAATTTATATAGATTTTTATAGATGTATACAATATAAAACTACTCTATAAAACTAATGTTAATCAGTTACAACATTAGATTTTAAAAAATGTATTACTAAAGGCTAGGACTGTTAAATTCTATAAATTGTTAAATACTAAGATTAATAAATGCTGTAGAAAAATTGCTGTTATTTTGGAAGTGTAGTTCTAGTGTAGGAATATTCTTGTTTTTTTCAATGTAGCTAAACTCCTACCTGTGGATCAACAAATGCATATATCACCGCTTAACCTTAAATAAAACAAATGGGATCTTCTGTAACTCTGCTGTTGCGCTCTACTGCGGTGCAGGCTGGTTCATCTAATTGCTTAATAATAGGCTCATATAATCACAAAATGAACAGGGTGTTAATTTAACTTGGAGTTTCAGCAAGAAGTACTTAGTCTGCACAGATGTTAACAGCAGTTACTGTTCAAACTTTAAGATCTCTTGGGCTTAGACAGACATGTTAGTCTAAAGTAAGCTATTCTGCTCAGACAGGAGCTTAAAGATCAGCTGTGTGTCTAGGCTCTGGTCTCCAGCCCCAAAGCTCTGTCACCTGCTGATGAATGTACCTGAGCAGTAGGGTGGCGAGCCGCTCCATCGGCCATCCTCCATACACTGGCGTGTGGTGTTCCCCACCAGAGTTCGGCCCTGACTGCACGAGTAATGGACCACAGCTCTGCTAGTGAACTTCTGGCCTGACATGATAGCAAATGGCGGTGTGCCAGGATCACCGCAGTATATGGCTATATGGGGTAGCAGGAAGGAATAAAGCATCTCAGAAAAGACTTCGAAGAATCTAACTGTTTTTCATAACTTTAAACAAGGTCTAACTCTGTCACAATATTACAGATGAGTATTTCTGGTTTTACAACTACCATGGAAATACTATGGCTTTTTAAAGCAACTTGCAATCATATAACCATATTTGCACAACTTCTATCTAGGGATGCAGATAGAAAACAGCACATTTTCAAAATTTACTAGTAGATGGGTTTCTGCAGAGTCTTAATCTAATGTGTGTAATTTCTGTGTCACTAAAAAAAACTTCTAACCCCACCCAAAACATATACTCAATTTTTTTTACATTTTAAATTTAAACTGTATTTAAACAGTTTTATTTAAACTGTTTATTTAAATTTAAACTGTTAAATTTGGATTTTTTCTCACACAGTGTTATTATATGGACTACAATTATGCGGCCATTATCTCTCTTTCAAGTTTTCCACTTTCAAAGAAAGTGTTTCAAGGAAAAATAACAGCATATGACATAACAGTAACTAAATAATAACCTTACAAAACTATTCCTTGGATAACCTAGCTATTCCCTACTAGTTGACTAGCAGATCTCAACACATCCCTACTTCCCCTGCACGCATACAGATGCACTGTTGTCTGCGTTACTGTCTGTAAATGTATGTATATTGGAGGAAACAGCAGGGCATTACTCACAAAGACACTTAGGAAGTGATCTGTCCCAGAAACCATTTGAGCGGCAGGTAAGGACGGATGAGCCAAGCAGATAGAAGCCCCTTTCGCAGTGATACATCACTGTGTTTCTGTAGTTGAAGCTCTCAGGATAGCACTGTTGAGAATGACGAACGGCATTCTCCACGAAGCCCGGATCAGAACAGTTTACCACTGCAAGATAAAAACAGCTAGATGCTTAATGTATGACAGAGCAAGCAGAAGTAAAGAGAGACAGAATCAATGGAGAAGTCTGAACAGTGGAAACACTACGGCAGCTTCTAGAGCAATTTCAATCAGCACCTGCCCACAATGCTCACTTTCTTTCTGAAGATATGTGCTGTATTATAAAAACTCAAATTGTGCTACTTTAGAGCTCTATCTGCTGTACACCTTTCCAGATGTACACCTGTGCATCTGGAACATGTGCAAGCAATTCCACTGTTGACAATAGTAGGTGTACATGTATGGAGCATGTAGCCAATTCTGTACAAATGTAGCTGACTCTTTTCACACAGTCTTGACAGATTTCGACAGATGTGAGATTTCTTTACTCAAACCGGTTGCACGCTGTTTCTGGCACACCGCATTGGCCATGCATTTGCAAATTCAGTTACTGCCCTTCAGTTAAAAAATAGATTAAAGTTAAGGCCATGTCCAGCGGACACAAACCAGACTGATTTGCCTCAGTGGCAGCTGTCATTGTCCCAGCACTCAATTAAGCCCCCTGGGAGAGAAGAAGTAGGTGGAAAAACAGCTAAAAGTTGATAATTGGCACCTGCTATTTGCATATTGTTTTTCTCTGTTAGACAATATTATTTGTTCCGGTGGTCTCTTGATAAAACAAATATCATGACAGTTCCATATAAGAATGAGGCTTAAAATTGTCACATGGTTGAGTGTGAAAACAACAACAATTATTTGTGACAACTGTCAACTATCTTTATCACAATTATATATGACAATTCTACCTTTCTTGTAAATAATAATACAATCTTTTTACCACTGCATGTGACAGTTTTGCTTTTTTGCAATTGTATATGACAACTATTCTAAATGTATGCAATGTATGTACAAATTTCTTTCAAACGAGGCTATTAAAATAAGCATACCCTAAAAACTACTTGAGTTAGATAAAGAAAACAGAATACTAGCCTATATGACAGCTAAAGTTAAACACTGATATTTGGGGCTTGTTTCATGGCACAAACAGTTTTGCTAAGTGGCACGTCAGCCACTGAAATTTCTGTCCCTCTGCTCATCCTCAGCCATCAGGGAATTCTCCATCTTAGATGTGTTAACCTGGATCCATTTGCCGTCACAATTCAGTTTTACTGGGCCACCATCAACAACTTCTCCCACACATTAATTAGTCATTAAAGTGACAAGATGTGCATGGCGACTCCTGCTTAATGTCAGAAAGCATCTAACAATGTCACCCGGGTTGCCGTGGACCCATTTGCCTTTCAAATCCATGCGTCAAGATGGGAAATGACGTATAAAGAATTATTTGCACATTGCGTCATTCAAAGGCTGAGTCAGACTGCTGAGCGCAGATGTTGGTTTCGCTCTGTTAATGCTAAGCCCCTGAGCTGTGGATGTTAAACAGCTTTACTAAGGAGCTTCCCACATAACAAGAGAATGGTTGAGACCATCTCGGTTGAGATTCTGAACAACAATCTCGGCCAGGCTGCCTGTAAGAATTCCATATACAAAAATTTCAGCTTGTTTGGAATTTTATTTGGAGTTTTTGTACCCTTGCACATGGGAAGAGGGTTGCTCCACTGTCCGTTCATGCGACACTGAGCTTTGGATGCACCATGCAACAGATAGCCCGTGTTGCAGGTGAAGTTGACCACATCATTAAGATTGAACTCACTGCCATTGGTTCGACCATTTGCAGGGTTTCCAGGGTGGCCACAGGTTATGGCTGTTGGGAAACAGGAAACAGTCAATCACTAATGACAGGAGGTGCCACAGAAAACAGTGACACTACAAGGTATTTGGATATTTAACCTGTTTATCCACCTATTACATGCCTACACAAAAATGGTTCAATATTAAAATGTAATATTGTTGATTTGTGTGTGTGTTGAAAATCTTGTGGTTGTCAAAGGTGTAGAGGCTCATCCTTCATTTACATTCTACACCACCAATTGTAAGTATTGTCATAGGGACCTCTAGAACCAAGTATATCCCAGGCAGTATATAATTTATATCTACAGTTAATGGGCTGAACTCCACCTGTGATTACTCCGTCCACCTGTGTGAATGTGAGAAACGCACATCAACTTTATTAACACATAATTAATTGCAAATAAAGTCCATAAAAGTGAAGCTAGTTTTGAGAAAGGCTTTAGAATCAAAATTTTGAAAATGGCAATTGTTTTGATAATTTAATATTTAAAGTAAAGACATTTAGAAATGTGTGTTGGTTAAATACATTTCTGCTACTTCTAATTTAGTTACATTAAACAAACTGTCAATGTCCTAATTTTTAAAAATGAAATCATCACTTACGAACACACACTGGGGCTTGTCCTGACCACCTGTGGTCTTGTTGGCAGATGCGAACTGACGTCCCTATGAGTCTGAAGCCCAGGTTACACTGATAAACAACTGTGTCCCTGTAACTGGATCCATCCCCACTGATGTGTCCGTTAACGATTGGATCAGGAGAATCGCAATGACCAGCTGAAGACACAAAACACATTTTGACACAATCAAAACCCCCTTTACTATATAATAACATATTTAAATTACAGGATTTTAAGGAGGAAGTCCTGAGTGTTATTTTCAGAGTCGTCCTCTAGTCACTACTTCATTCACTACTACATTCTGATGAAATGCCCTGTATGCTGTTTGGACAAGCAGCAGCTATGGTGTCTAGGGTCATGTGCACTGATCGGCAGCTCTTTCTGCTTGCTCAAGGGTTTCACCGCTTTCCTCCACAATGCAATCATGCACCACGGAGGAGCCATTTACATTAGTATTTACTAGTATCTACATTTAATCTTATAATAGGGACTGTCAATCAATTAAATATTGTCACGGGTAAAGAATCACACGACAAGGCAGGCGGTGAGAAAAACCCCGGAGGGTGGATTTATTGTGATAAAGTGCGTGAGAGGGAGGCAGCCGGGCTGGCTGCC